>JAMPIV010007947.1:230000-232500 GCA_024509875.1 Oreohelix idahoensis
CAATGCACAGAATGATGTAATCATTACTCACTCCCTGCCCCATTCAGAGTGTGGTGGAAGGTTTTATGAGTGTTGATGATAGTGCTAGAGTAGAAATACGTAGTATTCTCTCCATAATGTGTGAGGTCCCAGTGACAGAGACGTACACTGGTATCACTAGATAGTCACGGCTGTGAACGAATCTGAAGCTGAAAATTATTCAAAGACAATCAGACATTACTGCGCCACCTCCGCTATGTAACTATCTGTGATATTAATGCAATTTCAACAAACTCAACTCCATCAATAGTGAATGAATAAACTGTTGAACTACAATTATGCTCCTCTTTAATTACACCTATATATTTATGAATGATTATGGATGAGTGTTGATGAATTTATGAAAGATTTATATTTACAAAAACCCAGTGGATGAAGCAAATAAAATCAAACAAGTTAATACTAAAAATGTCTTTGTAAAATCTTCCCAATGGTTGGTTAATAAACTTATTCACTGTCGTATTCACTGTATATCTATACTGCAACTTTTCATCCTTAAACACTTATTGACTGCTATCACTGTTTTTGGGTGCACGATTTTCCACATATACCATTCAAATTCTAGGATAGTTGAAATGTTGAATATGAGATGCACAGCTTCAGGTAGGTCTTGCTTTTACCAATCCAGACACTGCTGGACGACTAGCATTGATCTTCGAATACTTCTAGAATCAGTGACCTCCTGCTTTTGTGTGACAAGTACGAACCTGCAGATAGTGTAGGGTACGTGGCTATTGTGGATAAATAAGACCACAATCCTAGTGCAGGTGATATGATAGTGTTTTCAGGTGTCTGCATGAAATGCATGATATATGGATCAGTGACAAGACAGGTGTTTACTTTGGAACATTTTTCTAAATAATAGAATATATCAAAATATACATATGGTATGCTTGTTTATTCACCCGTGCTCCGTCTGCCTGATCAGTCAGCTCTGAAAGGTGCTGTAACTTTATGACAGGGTACATAAGCCCTGATAAGGACTGCATTTAGTCCTGAAAAGAACTGTACTCATCCTGATAAGGACGATTGACAGAATTCTTTGTGTGGTTATACATCAGGTTTCAACCTTCGACAAGCATACCTTTTAAACTGAACATTATGTATGATACTTTCATAACATATCGACTAACTAAATCCTGAAATAAGTAATTGTAGTTAATGTATTAAATATACACAGTAATTCTACATACCCTCTCATGATCTATATAAAGTCAGTAAAGACTGGCTTTGGTAAAGAATAGTGCTGCCCGGCCACAGATAGTAAGGTGTTAGCCGTCACAAGCGTCTCTATTTCCAGCCTCTGTCCTTCTGTCTTTATGATGTGCAAGTAAGTTTGAATTTTCCGTGATCTCCTTATATAGGCCAATGACGTACGCCTGAGAAGACAAAGTTCCGCAGCTCTGGTTTACTTCCCAAAAATGTTCATCTTCGAGGGATTTTGTGCTAGAAGTGCTTCAAATCTCGCCCTCGTGCATTGCACCTCTTCTAGTTCGAGCTTTTGGAGTTAAAGTTCTTCAGTTTCTGAAAGTTTTTCTATTCATGTGTGGTTTTCCAAAATTGATCGTGTTAATGATTTTAAATTAAATTTTAATTTAGGAAAACACAGAATCGCTCGAGGATGTACTGGCACTTCTTTTTACAAAAACCTCAACAACTACTCCATCCCTCCAATTTTCCTTGTACATGCTCATAAATGAAGTTATCCCCTGTTAAAGGAGACCCTTTCCATCCTTGTCCGTCATTACGTTCTCTTTTGCACGCTCTAATTCTAACATCTCAATCAACAAAATTGTATCCTCCATATTAAAAGCTTGAAAACATTATCGAGCGGTCGTATGTACATTCTGCTCAGCGATTGGCTAGCCGCCAACACTTCCCCGAACATAGTACGGCATTGTTTTTCAACAAGCCTGTGTACCTTGGCCTAATTTGAAGTCGTATAGTATTAACTAAGCAGCGGGTTTACAACTTACGACACAGAGTCTGTGGTTACCTCTGCTTTGGGTTCTTCCGTGAGAACTAGCATGAAGCAATCACCAGCGCTTGTGGTGGTGGTTCATGAATGTATCCTTTTCACATGCCAGTCTAGTATGAATCTTTTACACCACTAGCAAGTCAAATTCACAGAATAAAGATTATGTTTACAACTTACCCCTAAAGGGATGATTCATTTCTTTCTCAGTAGAATAGTCTTGGCAACTTAACACAGATGCCTCGAACACACATCTTAGGTATTATTTCTATTTCAGAATCCCTCTGTGACTTGTGAGTGGTCCTGTAGAATAACGGGTTCCGTATTAATATTGGCGAGTTTTCAACTGATGTAGAGAGATGCTCTTAATGCGTTGTGTCCGGTCCTATAAATTCAGACTCCAACTCTATTCTTTTTTTGTGGCAAAGTCCGAGCTACGTCGACGATTTCTGGAATGCAGTGTCGTATGTCAAACTTTTTCTGCTT
>JAMPIV010007947.1:235000-330000 GCA_024509875.1 Oreohelix idahoensis
AGACTCGATCGAAGGCTTTTGTGAAATCGATGAAGTTATGGTATAAATCGTGTTGATGTTGGAGATGTTTTTCGATAAGTAATCTAATATTGAAGATTTGTTCTGAGGTACTTCTTTTTGGTCTAAAGCCAGCCTGTTCCTCTGACAAGATTTCTTCTGATTTCTGTTTTATTCTGTTCAAAAGTATCCTTAACATCACCTTACTTGGATGACTAATAAGGCTAATGGTTCTGTAGTTCTTGCACATTTTTAGATTTCCTTTCTTTGGAAGCGGTATTACTAATGACTGCGTCCATTCTTTTGGCCATTTTTTTGTACTCCATATCTTCTGGCAAATTGTTGTCATGATTTTTACTATATCTGGTCCTCCATATTTCAAGAGCTCTGCTGGGATATTATCCACACCCGGTGACTTCCCTCCTTTCATCGAACATATAGCCTCTTCCACTTCTTCCCGTAATATTGCTGCATTTCCGAGTTCCCTGTTTTCGCACTTAATGTTGTTTAATATGCCTAAGTCAGTGTCAAGTTTACAGTTATATAATTCTTTACAATATTCTGTCCACCTTCTCATTACAGCTGTTTTTTCATTGAGCAGAGCCCCATTGCTATCTTCTATGACAGTTACCCTGGGCTGTTGGGGTTTTGATAGTTTTCTTAATGTGTCAAAAGCTGCCTTGCTGTTACCTTTTATTAGCCCCGTATTAATGGACTCACATTGATCAGCTACCCATTTTTCTTTGGCCTGTTTCATTTTCTTCCTAATATTTTTATTCACCATACTGTATTGCCATGCTGCTTCAGGAACCTCTTTCTTAACCTTTTTCATTTCTCGCCGTGTATCACATAACTTCAGAATGTCATCTGTAACCCATGGTTTGTTTATTTTCTTTCTTTTACCAAGTATTTCTGTTGCTGATTCAATGAGCACGTCTTTCATGTTCTCTGTGATTGAGTTGATATCATCCTCCAAAAAGTTGAGAGCTGCGAATTTTCCTCCAACAGTTGCCTCAAAGATTCCCGCGATTTCTGGATCTTTCAGTTTGTCTAAATTGAATCTTAACTGAGAACATCTGTTTTGATTATAGTTCTTTTTAAGTTTAAGCTTGAGCGTCATCAATACCATGTCGTGATCACTACCAATGTCGGCGCCAGGAAAAGTCCTAGTCTTGGCTTTATTAATACTGGACTTGAATCTTTTGGATACAAGAATAAAATCAATTTGGCCATGTATCTCAGTTTTTGGGGCATGCCACGTTGTTCTTCTTGATAACTTATGAGGAAATAGTGTATTTGCAATGGTTAGTTTATAGT
The DNA here is from genome assembly GCA_024509875.1 of Oreohelix idahoensis. Taxonomy (NCBI): domain Eukaryota; kingdom Metazoa; phylum Mollusca; class Gastropoda; order Stylommatophora; family Oreohelicidae; genus Oreohelix; species Oreohelix idahoensis. The sequence goes on from JAMPIV010007947.1 coordinate 236,315, forward strand.
TGCTGGCAAATTCTAGTAGCCTTAGTCCTCGATCGTTAGTTTCACCTGTCCCAAATCTCGCCACTGTACCAGCCCAGTGACCGTATGCATCTGGCCCTATATTAGCATTCCAATCACCTAACACGATGAGAAGATCTTTCTTTGGAATTTTCTTAATTGCTTCATCCAGATTGTCATAAAATGTATCAATTGCCTCATCCTCATAGTCAGTAGTGGGGGCATATACCTGTATGATGGAGATGTTCTTTGGATGTGCTGCAATACGAATGGTGATAAGCCTGCTATTTATTGGGGTGCAGCTGATGACAGAGTTCAATCTATCTTTATGTACGATAAAACCTACTCCATGCTGATGTTTAGACTCATCTCCACTAAACCAAATTTTGTGACCATCATCCGTTATTGATTCACCTAATCCTGTCCATCTGACTTCTGCTAGGCCCAGGATGTCCCACGAGTATCTAACAAGTTCATGTGTTAGTTCTTTGACTTTTCCACACGCATATAGCGTGCGTACATTCCAAGTTCCAACAACAAAACTTTCTCTTGGAAGTTTCAAAACAGGTGTTTTTACCCCATTCGCTGACTTATCACTCTCAAGGGGCAATGAGAGCGCGGTCGTTGTTAATCCGGGCATCGGCCGATCCGGCAAATTATTACTGAGTTGACTTTCCATCATAGCATTTCAGTGGGCAAGAGGTTTGCTTGGCGGTGCCCATCTCCTCTCCAAGTATCCTTGCAGGTACATACAAAAATGTACCTGGAGCAGTAACAATAGCCCTCAATAAATCTGTAATGTTTTGAAACACTGTCCGATCGACACATCACAAAACCGCCATCTTGGCTACTTGTATCAACACAAACAGCGAACTCACATGATAGGCAAACTTGATGTTTTCATCTTTAAAATACTTAGCAACATAATCCAGAAAAAGCCAAACACACTACAAACTCATACAGCCTTAATAAGGGCTGTTACCACTGATGCAGACTCCAAAACGACGACATGAAATGCACAACACAAAAAGTGCGGCCTACCACGCCGCCATCTTGACCTATATATTTATTTATTTATTTATTTATTTATATCTATATGTGTGTGTGTGTGCGCGCGTGTGCATGCGTGCGATGTGCGTGCGCATGTGTGTGCAAGCGTACGCGTGCACGTGTTTATGCGCGCGTGTGCGTGCGTGTGCACCAGGAATAAACTATCCTATCAATGCAGTGGAAACTGTGAGCTATGACAGTTACTAGAAAATGTACACACCAAAGATAACATCCACTACTATTATGAGGAACTGAAAAAACGACATTGTAACTAACATATGATATCATTGCTTGTCAAGCCTCAGAAATGATAAGCACTATCACAGAAGAGGAAACCAATGGTGATGAAGTTGGCATCAGAATGTAGAAAATCAAGGTGGACAATGAAATGGTTAAGTATATGGGAGCAGCAGGTGACTTATTACTCCTGAGGGTCCTACAGCCAGCCAGATGCCGCAAGATCAACCAAAAGTTTCGGAAATAGCCATTATAACACAAATTTTCAAAAATGGTGACAGCCGACAATGCCGAAATCATAGAGGCATATCCTTGCTTAGAGTCCCTGCTAAAATTTACTCTAGAATACTGGAGCAGAGACTCGGACATCTGGCTGAGCCAAAGATATATGAGGTCCAGTGTAGCTCCTGAGGAAACCAAAGTACTTAATACATTATCTTCACACTCAGGCAGCTGAGTGAAAAGGCCCATGAGATGCATCTTTATTTCTTGGATGCGGAGAAGGCGTTTGACAAGGTCCCCTAAGGCAAACTTTGGGACTTATTGGCAGGAACAACATTCCAGTACCTCTGATCCATGCTATACAACGCCTCTACAAGACTTGCAGAAATTATGTGAGGACGGCAGACCATAAGTCGGAAGAGTTCAGGACCACCAGTGGTGTAAGACAATGTCACCTTATCTTTTCATACCGTTCATGGACGATGTCATCAATGCATGTAAAGAAAGGACCAACAATTGTTCAGCGAGGTGCTGTAGGATGAGACAGGTCTGTATTTCGGAGCTTGAATTTGCCGACGATGTTGCTCTGATTGCTAAATCAGATGCACGTCATCAATCCAACCTGCAAGTCTGGTAGGAAAACCTGGAGAAGAGAGCGATGGTTATCAGCAGCTCCAAAAGAAAAACATGGTGATGTCAAGAGAAACAAAAAGACACCATATTATGCTGAAATAACAGATCCCGGAACAAAGCAACCCCTTTAAATACCTCGGAGCTATCATAGACTGAAAGGGAGGCATCAAACAAGAGCTGGCTACCCGAAGAATGGCAGCTGGGAGACTTTTTCAGGCATTCCTCGGGAAAAGATAGATTAGCAAGCGGACAAAGATGGCTGTGTACCGCTCCGCTTATGTCCCTGTCTTGTCATATGGATGTGAGTCACTAGCAATGAATACAACCCACAAAAGCCAGATCGAAACCTCAGAAATGAGGTATCTGAGAAATGTGCATGAAGTAACAAGAATGTCACAGTGGTCCCTGTATATGTCCTAGGACTGGTCACGACACCAATTAGAGATATGTGTCACAGTGCCGTTAATCTGTTATTGACACTAATTGTTAATCAACGAACTAGGTGACTGGGGCAGACCTAGTGTCGCAAAATTGGTTTCAAGTCATTGCAAACGGGATCAGTTAGATTTATAAACCCGTCTACGATCGAACGACCGCTTTCAAAATGGCGGCGTATCAGCGAAATGTGTATCGGACAGAGGAAATCGCCAACGATAAATAAAAACAGAAGGGAATCCGTATGAAAAGGATTTTACATTTCAGTACAGGGAAGGATGGTGTATAACTGCACATAAGATGGAACTATATGGATATTATATATGCCGAGAATGATAAAGGCAAAATTTCAGTCGACGCACAGTTCGGCCGAAATCACTGTTCGGGAAGGATTTTTCAGGCTTAGGTTTAAGCTGTGACGTCGGTACTCTCCAATACGTCCGCGCTATACGTATTTAAAGCGTATCGGTAAACTGAGCTACAGACAACGAAAGAGGGTTCAGACAGACTGGAGGCAGAGTTTCGCCACGACCCATGAATTGTGAGCGGATCGCCAGAAACATTTTTAAGTCCAGTATCTGAAGTCTGAGGGTAAGCGAAATTATGATAACTACCGTGTATAATATTTGTTATTTCAGGTTCATACAGAATTCACAAAATATGCCTGTATAATATTCATTGATATAACGTATTATTATTTTAATATGATTTATTCATGTGCATTATGGATGAGTGTTGCTTGTACAAAAAGTAATCACAAATAGCCCCACGGCCTAATGAAGTTATATTTATCATATTGCTTTATCGCTTACGAAGATAAAGGCAGTCCCATGGCAGAGATTGTCATAGGGAAATGAAGTGTTAGAAACTTCATCATGGAAGATCCCAGTTTACGAGGTTAAGGTGACTAGTCCCCTTCCTCGCTGCCTTTGCCTTCCCTAGTTCGAGCGCACAACTTTGTACCCATTTACAGCTGGTAAACTGGAGGGTTCTACAGCCAGTTTCAGTAGAAAGCAACCTGATCACATGGTCACTCACTTTATTTATTTTATGTATTAATTTTGGGTAGTTGCTAAGATAGCATCAGTATTTGAATTTGTACTTGATATGAATGATTTGGAAGGATCAAGTTATAGCATATGAAGGGATGTATAGGAGCGGAATAAACCAGATGATGTTTATTACTGATATGTTAATATTAATGCTATATCACTGAAATGATGTCCTTACTTACTATGATTGTATAACGGTGACATCTGATGACTGACTGGTCTGACATCTGTGCTAGTCAGCTACAAGTCTAGCCAGATACTAGCCAAGGCTGATATGTTGCAGGTTCCATGAAATAACTCAAACCAGACTGTCCAGTATCAGAAGCCGGTGTAGTTCATCCGAGGCAATCCCACCAAAGTGCAGGACCCCAAAGAGTGAACTTCAACTGGTCATTGGCATCCCTACTGTTGGGCCTACCAAGTCTGATATCAGCAAAGGACAGTTTCAGCAGTATCAAGTTGGAAAGATAAGTGTCCTGTTTGACACTGACCACCTATACATGTGAAACAGCCAATAGTTGAAAACAATAAGTAACCATACAGAAACTCAGTCAACTGATGACAGTTATCCTTAAATTCAAAGGACTAATAACAGTGATTTCAGTAACTTTATTATTTAAGATCTTGAAGTATAAACAGACCATAATAGTAATTGTGTGAATACTTTTATATATATGTATATGCTCTTTTCCAACTAGTAGAAATAGAATATTAGTGTAATTATTAAACTATTTTAACTGTACCTGAGGATTTATTCACTTCTTCCATTTGTGGTTTCAGTGAATGTTCATTTTACTCATCCCCTAGAATATAAGTAATCATAAGATAGTCATAGGGAGGAGACACCTTAAATCCTGGTACTACTTCTTACCAACTGGGCCAGGGTTTTTACAGTCTGACTATTTTTATGATAACAATACACTGTCGCGAGGGCTTTTGACGGGAGATAGGACAGCTTGAACGGAATGGAAGAATACAGATAATAATGTCTTATTGATAGCTTCCGAGTTTATAATAGAACTGCCTCTCCTCGGGAAATAGTGTACTAGAAATTTACTAAAAAAGAGAATTCTGGTACCTAAACAGGATATTTTCTGGACGATAAATTCTTCCTCAGGAATCCTACAAAAGGACTGTGTAAAGCACATAAGGTTGAGAAAGAGATTTGGTGTCCAGCCACAATTAAAATATCCCGACCCAATAGAAGTTAATTGAATTATGGCTGAGCCCCCAGGGTGTAGATTTATATTTAAAACAAAATACAACCCAAATAAAGTTAACAAGAAAAATAACAACAGACTCTGTTATGTTAAATTGGATAAAAGGGTATAGAATCTTTCATCTTTTTTATATATACATATAAATATGAAAAAAAGGTTTAGCTATACTGTTTAAATAAAAAAAACCACTAGTGTTGGTCATCACTTGGACCAGAGATCTTTTCTATGGTAGTGTTGCTGGTAGGTATTATACTCAACTCTCCGAAGGCCTGTAGTAGCTGCGGAGATGATTTTGGTTCGGACTCTCTTGGTTTGGTATGCTCCAGCACTTTGGTCTCATAAACAGTTCTATGGGTTCAGAGGGGGTCAGAGTTTGCTTCCCTGGACTCAGTGCACATCACAGATAAGGATGGGGTAAGTCACCTCTGCTGAATATCTCTTCTGCTTATGGGATGTGTGGTATGGTTACTGGGTGATAGGATAAGGTTGGGTAAGGGTAATCTTGGTACCATGGACTTGTACCCTGGACCTGGTTTAGGTATCTGGTAACCGCAACCTGGTTTAGTGCTGTGTAACCGCAACCTGAGTTTTTGCTTTGTAACCGCAACCTGGGTTAGTACCTCGTAACCGCAACCTGGGTGGATTCGCTCAACGAATTCCCTAAGGATATTTCGCAACATGAAATGCCCCCTTGGGCCCAGAGTCTGTCTGCTCCGATTGATGGTTACAAGAAGAATGACCGCTTAAAATTCCCTCCTAAAATTCCAGGTGTATTCCGGGCAGGGGTGGGCTGTGATTTTGGGTGGCATTGTAGCAAATCCATCTTTTGGTCCCAGGAGTATTAAGTTACCTTCGTTAACTCGCATAGTATCCACTGTGTACATGTTCAGTTCGTGACACCAAGAAAGGCGGTCGACTTCCGGTCGGTCTGTTCGTAGCACAATGTTTTCCACCTTTCAAGTTGAATGACATTCGCTGGCTAAGGAATAATTTATTACCTGGACCGTGAGAATGCTGAGCTGGTAAAATACTGTGAAATCTAGAGAGACTTTTTCATTATAAGAATGAAAACGATATCTGAAGGGAATTAGTTTAAAATCTGCGAGAGATTTTAAGAAGAAGAAAAATAATAGACAGAAGAAAGAGTCAGTGAGAAGTCGTTCCACGACATACACCAGTGCTTATTTCTAAGACTGGGGTATTACTTGTAAGGTCAGAACTCTTTACTGGCATACTCTTACATATAAATAATTTTAAATAACCTCCCGCTACAGTGGGGGCTCGTCTGCGGGATATATCTTTGATATTCCTGAGCCATCTTTCTATTTCTGCTGTGTAGGAAATTTTCTTTTTTGTAAATTTTTTTTTTTGGAAAGAGTAAACATAACAGGAAGAATATAAAAAAAAAAATTTTTAGGAGTACCATTGAGTACAGATAAAGAAAGCTGTTTCATATATGGTGAAGTCAGTTTAATTAACTTTAATTTTAACTAAGTTAATTATATTGTAGTAAATTAGTTGGAGTAAGATCGCTTGCCCTACTAGACTACAGATACATCATGGCTGACTTGGTCAAATTTAGGTCGGCTACACTGCAGGTGGGAAAAGAGCTTGGCATGGATGGTGACGCTCTGATCCGGTATGTCACGGCGGAATGTGAAAAGTACACCGAGAGAGAAGCAAAGCAATTAGAAGCAGAGAGAGAAACAAAGAAATTAGAAGCGGAGAGAGAAGCCAAGAAATTAGAAGCGGAGAGAGAAGCCAAGAAATTAGAAGCAGAGAGAGAAGCCAAGAAATTAGAATTAGAAGCAGAGAGAGAAGCCAAGAAATTAGAATTAGAAGCAGAGAGAGAAGCCAAGAAATTAGAATTAGAAGCAGAGAGAGAAGCCAAGAAATTAGAAGCGGAGAGAGAAGCCAAGAAATTAGAAGCTGAGAGAGAAGAAAGGAGGTTACAAGCAGAGAGAGACCATGAGCTGAAAATGAGACAGCTTGATCTTGAACTTCAGGCTGGGACTATCACCCATGGTAATAGCTCACCTCATTCTGCGAATAGCTCTTTTCAGAACACAGCAAATGGGGCCATGAACTTCCACCTAGATCCATTTGTTGAAAAGGAGGACGCAATTGAGTCGTACCTGGATAGGTATGAAAGGCTAGCCTCTACATATGGACTGGAAAAGGAAAATTGGAGTCTAAAGTTATCCCAGGGATTGAGAGGTATTGCATATGATGTGTTTCTGAAACTCCCCAAAGAAGATCAGGAAAATTATGAAATACTAAAGCAAGCCTTACTGATCCGGTATGAAAAGAACTCTGAGGCATATAGGAAGAAATTTAGAACTTCTAAACTTCTACCTGGAGAAACATATAACCAGTTCTCAGCTAGGCTAGAAACGTATTTGTTGAAATGGAGTGGTTTAGGTAAGTATCAGAAAACCTACGAGGATCTGAAAGAAATGGTTATGTTAGAGCAAGTGAAAGATTCCATGTCTCAAGAAATGAGGAAATTCCTTATGGAACAAGGAGCAGAGAGGCTGGAAGACATTTTGAAATGTGCAGAGAGATACCAAGCAGCTCAAGCTGAATTGGTAGGAACAAAAAGGAAGCAGGTAGAAGGATATAAGCCACCACCGCAGAATACCCAGTTTGACCAAAGGATCATCCATACAGAAATAAACCAAGATTTGATAATAAGGACAAGAACCCTCAGACTCAGGAAAATAAACCCTACAAACAGGGAGCTAAGTGGTGCAAATTTTGTAAGATGAGCAACCACAACACGGATGAATGTGGGAGGAAAAAACCCCTTCATCATGCTGCATGTCTACAGGTGAGGACTTCTGTTAGGAAGGAACTGACTGTGGGTCAGAATAGCCTCCATCACCCACCTACCCAGGAGATAGTGACTGTGAATGGCAAACAAGTCACAGGAATGTATGACACAGGTTTGTCCTATGACGCAGTCGTGTGTGCATCTCTGGTGTGCCCTGAACAAATCACCACAGAAACAGTAGAGATTCAAGGGCCACTAAAAGGAACATCACCCCTTACATTACCCATAGCAAAGATTCATGTCAGTTGTCGCTATGTGGAAGGGGAGATAAATGCAGCTGTGATAGATGATCCCTTTTACCCCCTAATGTTGGGGCGTAAATATGTTTTCTTAGGAGACCCTGTAAAACCTATGGTTATGGCAGGAATCCAGACCAGGTCTGACTCCAGGAACATAGAGAGGGACACCAAATTAACATTTCATTCGACTGAAATGAAACGGGCTCAAGAAGCAGACAGCATGTTGAAGCCTTGTTTTGGCAAATTATCAAAAACACATAAAGCTCCAAGGAAAGGACATTTCTATATGGAACATGGACTCTTGTACAGGAAAGCTGGAAGAGGGACGAAAAGTCATGGTCAAATCGTTGTACCATCCACCTATAGGAATAAGGTTATAGGCTGGGGACACATGTCAACTTTGAGTGAACACCTGGGTAATGGTGCCACAAAACAAAGAATAGCCACCCAGTTCTACTGGCCAGGTATTACGGAAGACATAGATCAGTATGTAAATTCCTGTCCAGAGTGCACCTATGTAGATTCAGAAAGTCGACGGAAGAGTCTTAATCAAAAATCTACAAGCAAACCAGCAATCAGGGGTACTCCGAGATTTGCACGGGAGGGGAAAGGAAACATCCCACACAGGTTCAATTGCAGTCTGAACCCCATGCGCTGGAAAAAAGGAACAAATCACGTAGCGAAAATCAAACACCTACGGAATTGCGAGGGAAAACCAAATCCAACTATCAACGAAAAGAGGGCGGTAAACTTCATGGGAAACCTACCGACCCCGTTTCACCAGCAGTAAGAGCCTGGATGAAAAGCCGAACAGGAAGGAGAGAGATAGTAAAGGATGAATATATTCTGGGAAAACAATGTGGGCGCAGATTTTCTCAGTCGCCATCCCACAGAGCTTGAGGAGGATAGAAGGAAGGAAAACTAACCTCGGAATGGTCGATTTGCAATTGTCTTGTACCCAATAGTTAAGCTAGATATCATCCAGCTTAAAATATGGGGGAGCTATGTCGCAAAATTGGTTTCAAGTCATTGCAAACGGGATCAGTTAGATTTATAAACCCGTCTACGATCGAACGACCGCTTTCAAAATGGCGGCGTATCAGCGAAATGTGTATCGGACAGAGGAAATCGCCAACGATAAATAAAAACAGAAGGGAATCCGTATGAAAAGGATTTTACATTTCAGTACAGGGAAGGATGGTGTATAACTGCACATAAGATGGAACTATATGGATATTATATATGCCGAGAATGATAAAGGCAAAATTTCAGTCGACGCACAGTTCGGCCGAAATCACTGTTCGGGAAGGATTTTTCAGGCTTAGGTTTAAACTGTGACGTCGGTACTCTCCGATACGTCCGCGCTATACGTATTTAAAGCGTATCGGTAAACTGAGCTACAGACAACGAAAGAGGGTTCAGACAGACTGGAGGCAGAGTTTCGCCACGACCCATGAATTGTGAGCGGATCGCCAGAAACATTTTTAAGTCCAGTATCTGAAGTATGAGGGTAAGCGAAATTATGATAACTACCGTGTATAATATTTGTTATTTCAGGTTCATACAGAATTCACAAAATATGCCTGTATAATATTCATTGATATAACGTATTATTATTTTAATATGATTTATTCATGTGCATTATGGATGAGTGTTGCTTGTACAAAAAGTAATCACAAATAGCCCCACGGCCTAATGAAGTTATATTTATCATATTGCTTTATCGCTTACGAAGATAAAGGCAGTCCCATGGCAGAGATTGTCATAGGGAAATGAAGTGTTAGAAACTTCATCATGGAAGATCCCAGTTTACGAGGTTAAGGTGACTAGTCCCCTTCCTCGCTGCCTTTGCCTTCCCTAGTTCGAGCGCACAACTTTGTACCCATTTACAGCTGGTAAACTGGAGTATTCTACAGCCAGTTTCAGTAGAAAGCAACCTGATCACATGGTCACTCACTTTATTTATTTTATGTATTAATTTTGGGTAGTTGCTAAGATAGCATCAGTATTTGAATTTGTACTTGATATGAATGATTTGGAAGGATCAAGTTATAGCATATGAAGGGATGTATAGGAGCGGAATAAACCAGATGATGTTTATTAATGATATGTTAATATTAATGCTATATCACTGAAATGATGTCCTTACTTACTATGATTGTATAACGGTGACATCTGATGACTGACTGGTCTGACATCTGTGCTAGTCAGCTACAAGTCTAGCCAGATACTAGCCAAGGCTGATATGTTGCAGGTTCCATGAAATAACTCAAACCAGACTGTCCAGTATCAGAAGCCGGTGTAGTTCATCCGAGGCAATCCCACCAAAGTGCAGGACCCCAAAGAGTGAACTTCAACTGGTCATTGGCATCCCTACTGTTGGGCCTACCAAGTCTGATATCAGCAAAGGACAGTTTCAGCAGTATCAAGCTGGAAAGATAAGTGTCCTGTTTGACACTGACCACCTATACATGTGAAACAGCCAATAGTTGAAAACAATAAGTAACCATACAGAAACTCAGTCAACTGATGACAGTTATCCTTAAATTCAAAGGACTAATAACAGTGATTTCAGTAACTTTATTATTTAAGATCTTGAAGTATAAACAGACCATAATAGTAATTGTGTGAATACTTTTATATATATGTATATGCTCTTTTCCAACTAGTAGAAATAGAATATTAGTGTAATTATTAAACTATTTTAACTGTACCTGAGGATTTATTCACTTCTTCCATTTGTGGTTTCAGTGAATGTTCATTTTACTTATCCCCTAGAATATAAGTAATCATAAGATAGTCATAGGGAGGAGACACCTTAAATCCTGGTACTACTTCTTACCAACTGGGCCAGGGTTTTTACAGTCTGACTATTTTTATGATAACAATACACCAGTGCTTATTTCTAAGACTGGGGTATTACTTGTAAGGTCAGAACTCTTTACTGGCATACTCTTACATATAAATAATTTTAAATAACCTCCCGCTACACCTAGTCGTCGGATTTTCTATTTTGTCAATTTAGTCTATTGACAATCTTCCAAGTAAGAGTATATCTTAATACTGGCCATCACCGCCAGAGTTGACTATTCCTGGATGATATATATCTCAAGCTTCCAACCTAAACTCGTTCCATCCCTCCTTGTGATGTTACTTAGTGACAACTTCGTATAGTGGTGATTTTCTTTATATCCAGTATCTTGTTTACTCTAGCACTCAACAACCTTTTAGAGACTTAACCCAACTTGAGAAACGTTCCATCAAATCAAGCATTTTATTTACATCTCATAAGTTCATCATAACAGAGGCATGTGGTACAAATTCCAGGTACAAACATTTCCTAACTGTCTCTTGTATGTCCCGTTCCTCCTGGGCACATTAATGTACCTATGCATATATATATATATATATATATATATATATATATATATGTATATATATATATATATATATATATATATATATATATATATATATATATATATATAGCTCTCTACCTGAGAACATTATCAAATATGGTTTATACCTATTGTCTTCCCTTAAGGCTATTCTATTTATTCTGGCTTCTCCCAAGCCTTTCATCAACTCTTTCCTGAGTTGTTTTCTCTCCTCTACTAATCCTGTCAGATTTGACTCATATTAATAAAAAATACCATCATCTTAAAATTCATATATGCCAATTAGCACATTGGGTACACCTGTTGCAGTATCCTCATACTTATACCTGCTAGAGAGCGCATGTTTCATCCTGTTAATACAATCACCCTTCAATTTCTTACTCATCTTACTTGTAACAGTCGATATTGCAAAGTTCATTACACAATAGCCCAGCACGGCTATTAAATCCATGTTCTTCTGTAAATCTTCTCAGATGCTTACTTAGTCTCATTTTAACCACCTCATAGTCAATTTTGTAGCTTCAGCTTCATTTTTCATTATCCTGAGCTCACTTAGTTGTAAGCGTCGTTAACCTGGTAATACTTTATTTCAGCTTCTGAAATCATTCTATTTAATGTCTATCAAAAGTTATGAGTCAAAGGACCTACTTACTTTGGTTTCACAGAATCCTCACAACACTCATATTTCTTACTATCACCCCTTATCACTAAGCCTATACTTTAAACACAGCTTTGTCTTTCATATGTGAATAGATTCTACTACTCTAACTAGGTCTAAAGGATTCTTCAGAAGAATTCATTCTGTTTCCCACAGAAATTGAACTTGAGCCTGGCAGAAAACACATTCCTGCCACTCTACGTCCTTAACCAGGACTGCTCCTCCGAAAAATGCGACCGCTCACCAGCGTGTCCAAGTGTGTTCTCCTCTATAAAATCATTATCAGCTGATCTGTCCTTGTTTACTGTAAATTGATTGGTTCCTCCTATTCTCCACTCAGCTGGAATATGTTCACGCTTATCCGCTGTGTAAACAACTCAGTGAAGTGTCATCCGTTGTCCTGGTAAACTTCACTCAGACTTTTCACGTGCATATTTTTTTCTCTCAACTCACTTAATCATATAAGGAAGGTAATTAACCGTTGTCTCCCTTTGCCTAATTTGACTTAACCTTATATTGTCTTCTCTAAAGCTTGCTATACAATTCTTATATGTACATTTTCTAAACCATAATTACCAACTCACCAAATCTACTTAAGTGTAATTAAGCACTTTCCTCCCCTGACCTTAATATTCAGAGTCTCCTCCCTTAGATCAAAGTATTATTTCACTCATTTTATCTCCCTTTTAGCAAGACAAATAGTCTTTATTCAAATCCATTCTTATTTCTTAAACCATTTTTTTATACTTTCCCCCTTAACCAAAACCAAATCACCGCTTATAATTCCTGCTTGAGCATTTATAATGCTCCTAGCAAAGTCAACGGTGACAAGAAGAAACATGGTTCGCAACCAGACGATACGTCAGGGCCTGAAAAAAACCCAACCCCTGCAGACCCAAGTAGAACAGTCCCAAGTAGATGGTTTGACTATGTCTGCAGAAGATTGGCTACCCGACAAATACGGGAAACCAAGAGCCAGGGATCCAGATCTCCAGGACGACTTAGAGGTCACTGGTAGGACAACATTAGACAATCTCTGGTAGGACAACATTAGACAATCCCTGAAGGACCGAGGACTATATTGGAACCAGGCCAGAAGGAAGACCTCCGATAGTACAGTATGGCGTTCTCTCTAGCAAACCTCTACACCCCAGGATAGAAGAAGAACGACGAAGTCATATAATTTTGAAACATCCTGTCTATCTCAGAGGCATATATCGGAAAATGGGCGTTCTACTGGCAGAGTGGTTAAATCGCTGGACTCTGGAGGCAAAGATACCGGATTCAAAACCTGGTGCGTCATACGCAAGTCTACCAGCTGTAAATAGGTACCCGGCTGTGCTTTTGAGTTAAAGAAGGAAAAAGCAGGCGAAAGGACCTGGTTACCCCACCTCTTGAAGCTGGTCCTAATGTTGTGAAGTCTATAACACTTCACTCCCCTACGGCAGTATCTGTTATGGAACTACCTTTACCGTTTTTATATATCGGTATATTCAGGTGTCGACTGACACCGGGTAGACACACACGTACATGTAGACACACACGTACATGTAGACACACACGTACATGTAGACACACACACACATGTAGACACACACATACATGTAGACACACACGTACATGTAGACACACACGTACATGTAGACACACACGTACATGTAGACACACACGTATATGTAGACACACACATACATGTAGACACACACGTGCATGTAGACACACACATACATGTAGACACACACACATACATGAAGATGCACACACATACATGTAGACACAACACACATACATGTAGTCACACACACACATGTAGACACATGTAGCGAGATTTGGTAAACACTTGCTTGGTTGTAGCGCGACACGCCCACGCGACACCCACACACACCAGCGCAAGGTCAGCGCTGCGGTCTTTCTTTGAAGTTGGTAGACAGCGGAAATGTGACTTACGGTTAAAAGCCATACAGTATTACTGAAGAATGAGGAAATAGCTATATAGGAATGTATGGCCGACTTTAAAAGTTTGCATTTACTGGACATTAAATTATTCACTACAGGAGAACGCATGGTTGGAATAATATTAAATAAATATAACTCAACAAAGGAGATAGGCTAGGAATTATATCCAAAAGGATATTATTCAAATATAAATAGTTTTAAAGATAATTAATATTTTTCACCTTCATCACATCGGCTAAAAGTTAGCTAATAATCTTTAAAAATTTATTACACTAACAAGCCTCAACGGAATTGTATAAAACTTATATGTAATGAAAGCCCCATATGGGGAAAAGGAAATGATATATAGGAAGGAAGGAAGGAGATAAGTGTGTGAGTGACAGAAGAGAAAAACGAGTACAGGAAAAGCACAGATTGTTTCAAATAGCTTCAAAACAGGAGATGAAACTAAAATCTTTTGGGGAATTTGGGAGCTGCTTTCTCGTACGCGCGAGAGACTGAAATATAAGGACAGAGCGGCGCATTGTAAATCACACACCAAATCCAGAAGCCAGAGTGAGAACTGGAGGACAGCCTCTGCAAGAAAAGTTCTATTTTCACGCTGCATGCAGGGCAGATTAAGTTAAGCCAATACAGTCTCACCGTGAGCTTATTAATCCTAAGAGGGTATGTAAGTTTATTAAAAATATATGCATTACTAATATCATTTTATTTCAGATTTTATTTCTGATTGATTGTAGCAGATATAATAAAAAAGGGAATGACGCTAACCAGAGATAACCTTCACCGGCATTGTCAGGAAGCATAACCATTAATTGGTTAGCCAAATATATTATGGCTAATTCTTGCCTGGAAGCTTACGACATACCAGCAAGTACATAAGTGACTTGACATCCATAAGTGGAAGGCAAAGGTTATATCGTACCCATGTATCATAACATGTGATTTATTCATGTATATTGTTAATTCTGCACCTTATACATTATCTTATCATGCTATCTCTGTAATATACTACCATGATTCATTCATTTACATACAAACACTGAAGACATGGTCGCATCATGAACAGCAGAGGGTGGTGAGATTGTTAGAACAATGGCCACCTATTACTTCTTGTTCCAGGTTTTTATGATCAATGTTTATGATCATTCCTGATCGAGAAACTAAAGACTTGAAGAAGTTGATCCAGCTCACTGAAGCCTAGAGGTCAACCAAACTTCAACACCTTAGTCCCCCGTAGTTATAGGGCGGGCTGAAGGAAAGTCTTCCGTACTCCAGTGTGTCGGAGGAACCTCGAGCAGACGTGGATAAAGTTGAGTTTATATATTTCCATCCAACAAATCCTGTGAGCAGTTCTAAAACGACTTTCTAATGATGAAAACTAGATGGCAAGAGATAATGTGACAAACTTGTTTTATAAATTCAGTGGAAGATAAATCCAAGACTTTTTCTATTAGTTATTTTAATTTGTAACTGTAAATAATCATACATTTTACCATCTTCCAACACCCATTTATCATTACAAGAATATATAGATGTACATAATAAATTGGATAATTGTACTCATTTGACTTGTTAAATTTTTAACTGTTAAATTTTGAGTTACTTTTTCTAATTTAATTATAATATCACATAGGGTTACGATAGCGAAGTAGCATCTTATACTTCTGAAGCCTAAATCTATTGTCCAGCTCAGAGTATTCACAGCTGTAACTCACTTGTGATACCAGTGTACTTCTCGGGCACTGGAACTTCATACTTTCTGGAGAGAGATTCTACTTCTGCTCTACCACTACTATCATACTAGGAAAACCTTTCGCTACATTGGGGGCTCTTTCGCGGGATATTATTTTGTATCCTGGGCCACTATCTATGTATTCTTCTATCTTGAGCCACAAATAGTTTGTAAAAATAAATTTTTTTTTTTTTTGGAAAAAATTCTAAAAACTTAGAAATTTGTTTGTAATAGTAGTACCATTGAGTACGAAGTAAATAGGAAACGCTCACAAGGTTTTAAGGATTTGTCTTGTTCAAAGTAATTAATTGATTTTAATTAAGTTAGTTTGTTAGTGAAGATAAAATTATATACCCTCTGGTAAGTAAGCATCATGGCTGAATTGGTGAAGTTTAGAGCTGCGATTATGCAGGAAGGAAAAGACTTGGGTATGACAGGAGATGCTCTAATTCGATATATCACAACTGAAGTGGATAAATATTTAGATAGAGAGACCAAAAGAATGGAAGTTGAGGCTGAAGCTAAGAAATTAGAGGCAGAAAGAGAGACCAAAAGAATGGAAGTTGAGGCTGAAGCTAAGAAATTAGAGGCAGAAAGAGAGACTAAAAGAATGGAAGTTGAGACTGAAGCTAAGAAATTAGAAGCAGAGAGAGAAGCCAAAAGACTGGAAAGAGAAGAAAAGAGACTAATTTTGGAAGCTGAAGAAAGAAGGTTACAAAGAGCGCATGAGTTAAGTTTAAAGGAACTTGAACTCCAGGGAGCAGCTAGCAATCATGGTGCTAGCTCACCTCACTCTGAGAGTAGCTCCAACCATAGCGCGGCAAATGGAGCCATGAGTTTCCACCTGGATCCATTTATTGAAAAAGAGGACGCCATTGAGTCGTACCTGGATAGATATGAGAGACTGGCCTCTACCTATGGATTGGAAAAGGAAAAATGGAGCCTTAAGCTATCTCAGGGGTTGAGGGGAGTTTCATACGATGTTTATTTAAAACTCTCAAAAGAAGACCAGGAAGATTATGAAATCTTAAAACAAGCTTTACTGGTCAGGTACGAAAAGAATTCTGAATCTTATAGAAAGAGATTCCGAACTGCTAAGCTACTTCCAGGAGAAAACTATCACCAGTTTTCTGCCAGATTGGAAACTTATCTGACAAAATGGATTAGCTTAGGAAAGTGTCAAGATATAAAAGAAATGGTCATGATGGAGCAACTGAGAGAATCCATGCCTCAAGAAATGAGAAAATTTCTTATGGAACAAGGAGCTGAGAGATTGGAAGATATTTTAACCATGGCTGAAAGATATCAAGCAGCTCAGTCAGAAGTATCAGGAAATAAGAAGAAGCAGGGTGAGAACTTCAAACCTTCACAAAACTTTACCAACTATGAACACAGGGACAATTCCAACAAGAACAAACACAGAACTGATTATAAAGACAAAAACCCTCTAGGATCAGAAAAGAAACCTCCAAGAAAGGAAGGAAAGTGGTGTAAATCTTGCCAAATGAGTAACCACAATACTGCGGAATGCAGACGGAAAAACCCTCCTCATCACGCTGCATGCCTTACAACAGAGAACAAGGGAAGGAAGGACCTGGCAGATAGTCAGAATGACCTCCATCATCCCCCTGTCTGTGAGGAAGTGACCTTGAATGGCACCCAAGTACTGTGCTTATATGATACAGGCTTGGACTTTGACTCAGTAGTGTGCTCTTCTCTGGTGAGTCCGGAACAGATAACCACAGAAACAGTGGAAATCAGAGGACCAGTCAAGGGAGCAGGAACCATGACACTGCCCATAGCCCGAATCAACATAAGATCTCGCTATGTGGAAGGAGAGATCAAAGCAGCAGTGATGGACAACCCTATCTACCCATTAATACTGGGATGTAGATATGTCTTTCTAGGAGAACCTATAAGACCCATAGTGATGGCAACAGTCCAGACCAGGGCAAGCTCTAAGAAAGAGGAGGACACTATCATCAATACTCATCCAGAAGAGATGAGAAAGGCTCAAACTGCTGACAGTACATTGAAGCCTTGCTTTGGCAAATTACCTAAAAGCCATAACCCTCCAGAGAAAGGAGACTTATATATGAAAAAAGGCCTACTATATAGAAAAGCTGGAACAGGACCAAAAGGACATGGACAGCTTGTAGTGCCAAAATCATACAGGGAGCAGGTTATGAAGCTAGGACATGCTATACCCTTCAGTGGACATATGGGAATAGGGGCCACTGGACAACGGATAGCCTGTCACTACTTTTGGCCAGGGATCACAGAGGACATAAAGAGGTATGTGAGATCCTGTCCAGAATGCCAAAGAGTAGCTCCTAAACATAGGACTGCACCAGCAACACTGGGAGAAATGCCCATCATGGGAACGCCCTTCGAACGTGTTGCCGTGGATATTGTTGGACCCCTCAGTAGGACCAAGAAGAGAAATGCATATATCTTAACCTTGGTCGATACTTGCTCTATGTGGGGAGAGGCAGTAGCAATGTCATCGATAGATTCGAAACATGTGGCAGAGGCACTGTTAACAATATTCACCCGATTAGGTTTCCCACATCAAATATTGACTGACAATGGTTCTCAGTTTAGGGGAAAGCTAACACAAGAAGTATTCAGGTTATTTCAAGCTAGACATTATCACTGTAGCCCGTACCACGCCCAAGGGAATGGTCAAGTAGAGCGGTTCAATGGCACGCTCATTTCAATCCTTAGAAAGTTGGCTAGTGAGAAACCTGAAACTTGGGACACATACTTACCCTCAGCACTATTTGCCTATAGGGAAGTCCCACATAACTCCACAGGATTGGCTCCAGCTACATTGTTGTTTGGACGACCAATCAAAGGTCCACTGGAAGCATTGTTGCGGACATGGACTGATGAAAAAGCAGAAGAAACCGTGACTTCTTCATACCAATACGTCAACGAGTTGACATCTCGATTGAAAACAAGTTGGAAACTGGCAAATGATAACTTGAGACAGGCCAGGAGGAAGCAGGCTGCTTACTACAATAAAACAGCAAAAGATAGGGAACTTGAGGTGGGAGAAAAGGTTCTGTTACTGTTGCCCAGCAGCAATAATAAATTGCAAATTGGATGGCAGGGACCCTACGTCATATTGGAAAAACTTTCCCGGACCAACTATAAGATTGACAAGAAAGGAAAGGAGAAGGTGTATCATGTCAACCTTCTTAAAAAGTATTATGACAGGGAAGCATCAGAAGTTGCCCATATCATGACCCTGGCCATTGCAACAGAAATGCAGGATGAACCAATTTCCTCCATGGAATACCCCCTATCAACTACGGAAAGCTATGCTCAGGTTAATGTGAGTGAACATTTAACTCTTGAGCAGAGGAAAAAGGTTCAGGAGGTGTTAGAAATCCATGCTGATGTACTCACAGATAAGCCGGGGTGTACTAATCTGTTAGAGTATGACATGACGATTACTGACCCTACACCAGTTTGTATGCGGACATACCCTATACCTTATGCTAAAGGACAGGCACTCAAGGATGAGATTGATTATCTCTTAAAAGAGAAAATTATTTCAAAGTCTGAATCTCCCTACAGCTCAAGTGTGGTGCTATTAAGGAAGCCTAGTGGTGAACACAGGTTATGCATTGATTATAGGAAACTAAATGCTATCACTGAATCTCAGGTAGACCCATTACCTGACACCAATCAGTTGTTTGCTACATTGAGTAAGGCTCGGTATTTTTCAAAAGTAGATCTAAGCAAGGGATACTACCAAATACCAGTGAAACCAGAAGTTAGGAAACTGTTAGCCTTTAGTACACCGGATGGACATTACGAGTTCAATGTACTCCCATTTGGTTTAAAGAATGCTCCAAGTATCTTCACCAGAATGATGAGGAAATTGTTGGAACCATTACAAAATCCTCATATCACCAACTTCATGGATGATATTCTGATTGCTACCACTACATTCGAGGAACACGTAGTAGCACTCTCCATGTTGTTAGGTAGATTAAGAGAAACGGGATTGACAGCACGCCCAACTAAGTGTCATATTGGATGTGAGACATTGGAATTTTTAGGTCACACTATCTCTACAGGGCAAATGTCTCCGGACCCAAAGAATGTAGAGAAAATGAGAAAAGCACCAAGACCACAAACTAAGAAGGATGTAAGATCCTTTGTGTCACTGTGCGGGTTTTATCAGAAATATATACCCCATTTTAACTCATTGTGCGCGCCATTAACCGACTTAACCAAAAAAGGTCAGCCGGATAAAATACAATGGACTGTGGAGTGTGAACAGGCTTATACAGAGTTGAAAAATAAGCTGACAAATAAACCTATCCTTGCCCTTCCCGATCTCACACAAGAATTCGTACTAAGAACGGATGCTAGCAATGTAGGCATCGGAGCAACATTACTACAGCGGGCAGACACACCGCCACATATGCTATTACCAGTAGCTTTTGCCAGTAGAAAGTTAAATACAGCTGAGAGAAATTATTCTACCGTTGAACGTGAATGCCTCGCTTTGGTCTGGTCGATCAACAAATTCGCCCCTTTTCTTTACGGGAAACACTTCATTGTGGAAAGTGATCACCAGCCTTTGATGTTTTTAGCAGTGTCTAAAAAATTAAATTCACGACTTTTAAGGTGGAGTTTACTGTTATCTCCATATTCGTTCAATGTGAGATACATACCAGGACGGGACAATCTTGGACCCGATTTTTTAAGTAGGCATCCTATCAAAGGAGATATAGAGAAACAGAAAATTAAGGAGGAACTGCAGCATGTGTTACCAAAAAGTTAACCGTGCAGGCACTGTTTTAAAGAAGAGGGCTCTGTAGCGAGATTTGGTAAACACTTGCTTGGTTGTAGCGCGACACGCCCACGCGACACCCACACACACCAGCGCAAGGTCAGCGCTGCGGTCTTTCTTTGAAGTTGGTAGACAGCGGAAATGTGACTTACGGTTAAAAGCCATACAGTATTACTGAAGAATGAGGAAATAGCTATATAGGAATGTATGGCCGACTTTAAAAGTTTGCATTTACTGGACATTAAATTATTCACTACAGGAGAACGCATGGTTGGAATAATATTAAATAAATATAACTCAACAAAGGAGATAGGCTAGGAATTATATCCAAAAGGATATTATTCAAATATAAATAGTTTTAAAGATAATTAATATTTTTCACCTTCATCACATCGGCTAAAAGTTAGCTAATAATCTTTAAAAATTTATTACACTAACAAGCCTCAACGGAATTGTATAAAACTTATATGTAATGAAAGCCCCATATGGGGAAAAGGAAATGATATATAGGAAGGAAGGAAGGAGATAAGTGTGTGAGTGACAGAAGAGAAAAACGAGTACAGGAAAAGCACAGATTGTTTCAAATAGCTTCAAAACAGGAGATGAAACTAAAATCTTTTGGGGAATTTGGGAGCTGCTTTCTCGTACGCGCGAGAGACTGAAATATAAGGACAGAGCGGCGCATTGTAAATCACACACCAAATCCAGAAGCCAGAGTGAGAAACTGGAGGACAGCCTCTGCAAGAAAAGTTCTATTTTCACGCTGCATGCAGGGCAGATTAAGTTAAGCCAATACAGTCTCACCGTGAGCTTATTAATCCTAAGAGGGTATGTAAGTTTATTAAAAATATATGTATTACTAATATCATTTTATTTCAGATTTTATTTCTGATTGATTGTAGCAGATATAATAAAAAAGGGAATGACGCTAACCAGAGATAACCTTCACCGGCATTGTCAGGAAGCATAACCATTAATTGGTTAGCCAAATATATTATGGCTAATTCTTGCCTGGAAGCTTACGACATACCAGCAAGTACATAAGTGACTTGACATCCATAAGTGGAAGGCAAAGGTTATATCGTACCCATGTATCATAACATGTGATTTATTCATGTATATTGTTAATTCTGCACCTTATACATTATCTTATCATGCTATCTCTGTAATATACTACCATGATTCATTCATTTACATACAAACACTGAAGACATGGTCGCATCATGAACAGCAGAGGGTGGTGAGATTGTTAGAACAATGGCCACCTATTACTTCTTGTTCCAGGTTTTTATGATCAATGTTTATGATCATTCCTGATCGAGAAACTAAAGACTTGAAGAAGTTGATCCAGCTCACTGAAGCCTAGAGGTCAACCAAACTTCAACACCTTAGTCCCCCGTAGTTATAGGGCGGGCTGAAGGAAAGTCTTCCGTACTCCAGTGTGTCGGAGGAACCTCGAGCAGACGTGGATAAAGTTGAGTTTATATATTTCCATCCAACAAATCCTGTGAGCAGTTCTAAAACGACTTTCTAATGATGAAAACTAGATGGCAAGAGATAATGTGACAAACTTGTTTTATAAATTCAGTGGAAGATAAATCCAAGACTTTTTCTATTAGTTATTTTAATTTGTAACTGTAAATAATCATACATTTTACCATCTTCCAACACCCATTTATCATTACAAGAATATATAGATGTACATAATAAATTGGATAATTGTACTCATTTGACTTGTTAAATTTTTAACTGTTAAATTTTGAGTTACTTTTTCTAATTTAATTATAATATCACATAGGGTTACGATAGCGAAGTAGCATCTTATACTTCTGAAGCCTAAATCTATTGTCCAGCTCAGAGTATTCACAGCTGTAACTCACTTGTGATACCAGTGTACTTCTCGGGCACTGGAACTTCATACTTTCTGGAGAGAGATTCTACTTCTGCTCTACCACTACTATCATACTAGGAAAACCTTTCGCTACAACACACACACATACTTGTAGACACACACGTACATGTAGACACACACGTACATGTAGACATACACGTACATGTAGACACACACATACATGTAGACACACACATACATGTAGACACACACATACATGTAGACACACACATAATGTAGACACACACATACATGTAGACACATACATACATGTAGACACACACACATGTAGACACACACACATGTAGACTCACACATACATGTAGACGCACACATACATGTAGACACTCACACATACATGTAGACACACACTCATACATGTAGACACACACATACATGTAGACACATACACATGTAGACACACACACACATGTAGACACACACATACATGTAGACACACACATACATGTAGACACACACATGCATGCAGACACACACACATACATGTAGACACACACATACATGTAGACACACACACACATGTAGACACACACATACATGTAGACACACACATACATGTAGACACACACATACACATAAATACGCCCACTTAAAGTGGTCCTCGAAATTCTTGAGCCCAGCATCCGTCAAGTTGTCATCTTGAAGTGTTTGACCAAACAGTTGCCCCGCGTGCCGGTGTGATTCAATAAGCGGATTAGAATGTTTATGATGGGATAATCTCGCATTCCTTCAGGGAACCCAAGCAAGTGGTTTAGGTGGAAATGATTTCGAAATTTTATTGGATTAGAACGAGAATTAAGGGGAGAATACAATATGACTGAAGTTAAAACAACAGCAAGAACAACAAACAGACAGACAAACAAATTACCGCAACTAATGTTGATGAAACCAGAAGTGGAAGCATCAAAGCTTCAACAGCGTCGAATAGTATTAGCAGTTACTGCAAAATAATAGTAATACTAACAACGTGAGACACAATGCAACATTTTAGCACTTGCAATGAGCATTTGCAATGTATACCTAGACGTCGATCGCAATCCCTCGGTGGACGCTAAGAGATGTTAGATGGACCGCCTGATGCATAAAAGTTTTATTTTATTTATTTATTTCTTTGTCTAATTTTTAAATAAAATCTTTAGTTTGTAAATGTATAATTTATTTGGTACCAAAATAAAAGAGGGCTTAGTTTAGGCTTACAGTTCTTGCAGCGGTGGTTTTACTTGATGTGGTTACCATCTTCGTACATACAACCCCATATTAGTTGCCTTGTTCGAACTGCCAATCTTTCACGTGGTTATCTCCCAAAAGTGTCTTTTTGAAAGATTTTAATCAATTTTCTTTAAGATCACCTGAGCGTTTGTCGCGAGTTATCTCCCTTGATCTGCAGTGTGGTCCACGAATGGCGTAAATTCGAGTTAAAGGATGAGTTTTTAAAAGGAAGCAGCCTTCGTTCAAGATTACTCTAGGCAGATATGTAAATAAGTTTTCTGTCCCTATTTTAGAGAGTCTTACAGGGATTTTAGAATGGCAAGTACAATAACTGCGTCGTTTAAGTTTATTGTAAACGATATATGATCCGTCCACTTCTGCGAAAATTAAATTTTGGACTCGTATTTAATGAGCCCCCAGCTGAAAGTAATTTAGTAGATTACCACTAAATTATTTCTTTATAAATGTATGTGTTTAAAAAAAAAAAAAAAGTCATTCGTGAGCAGACATCAAATTCACTCAACCAAGTGATTAACTTCAGCTAATGATTTATATTTACATAGATAACAAGGGATTTATTTATGAAATATTTGATCACTAGACTACGTCCAACATCGAGAGTTGGGGTGACCAGTTTCTTTACTTGCTGCCTTTTCCTTCCATAACTCATGTTCAAAGTCAGGTACCCATTTACATCTGGGTTGACTGCTTGTCGATACCGTGAATCGAACCTGACACCTTTGCCGCGAGAGGCTAGAGCTCTAACCATTATGTCAATCGTACTTCTGAATCCTTACTTCTATGTCATATTCTGGCTGTCTGTGATCTCCTTTAACGAAATTGGAATTTCAGTGGGGAAATCTTCAAAATGCTCTAGGTTATAAAGTTAAAATTTTTCTCACGCAAAAGGTAACCTAGTGTGGTTCTCTTGGGTGGAACCTAATCACAATTTTAGTTTATTTTACGTTCTAATTCTAAACCAACCACAAAGTAGGATATCTCATTTTAGTAAATGTTCGCCCTACCTATCACCATGGAAATGATTGAAATGGAATAAAAGGTTTTGCAACTTAAGTGGTACATTTACCGGAAACATGTTATGTCATATGACCTGCGTACTAATTCCCCAATCTGGTTATCTCTTTTTCCCCCTACCTCTTTATTACCACAAGACATCTTGAATTGATTATATCATCTCCTCGTGTCCTAATGCTCAAGATTGTTAAGAGACCAACCGGAAATCATTACATGATATGTCTGGAGTTCAGACTGTTAAAACCAAGATAGTAATATGGATGGGCGATTGGTGCAATCATGCTTACAAATTTAGACCAACGTTATGTTTAATCACCTTCTCTGTTTAACCCGCCAACATTTGTTAGACGTTTCTGTCGGACTGGGCAGAGAAAATCTCTTGCTAATCATTCAGTTATCTGTCTGTATAAACAATAAGCCGATGACAATAGGGAAGCCAAATGTTGATTTGACCGTAGTTGTCCCATCTAGCTAATCGTTATTCGATCATAGGACAAGTTATATATGGTCGAGCCTAAAACGTGTTGGTTGACGAGATGTGCTCTACCAACGATAAAATAATATTGGTAGATTGAGGCGTAAAAGTAAGATAATGCGCGGATGAAAAGAAAACAGGAATAATGGAATGAATACTGACAGAGAGGAGTGTCGAAAGAAAATATCGGACGAAGAAATAGGATGTTTTTTCGTCACAGCGTTTGTTCTTGGACGCATTTCAAATTGTTGACGCTCAAAACCTCTATTTTCTACTCATCTTAAAGAACTGAAAAGTTGCAGGCAGTTACCGTGCTTTGTACATTATAATCGACCAAGTTTTGATTGGCACTGATATTTTATTTAACAACTAAAACAATGTAAATTAAGGCGGAAATAACTACATTAATGTAATAATTTTAAAGTAGGAGAAATAATGAACCATACATATATACTGTGTTTTGTTTTTGTAAGGCGGGCATTGAACAGTGAATAGTAATTCTTCATCTTCTTCGGAAATGTATGCTCTTTGTCAACGAATTATATGATAACTGATCATCCACATTTATTCTAAGCAATATAGTGTTGTAGCGAACATGTATTTCTTGCTTCTAAGTGCAGTTCATAAAAACAATAAAAGTGGTTAATTACAGTAGTTCTGTTCATTCTTTAGTTCTTCTTGTATAGAGTCGTGACTGTGGCACTAGACAACGTTGGCGTTAACGCATATGCATTAGTGTGATGGGAGAGTGTGCGTGACATTATCTTTGTATTTTCAAATTTTGCACAAATACTAATATTTCATGCATTCAACATTTGATGCTAACTATTTTAATTGTTTGTTCTTGTCTTCATTCTTTCTATATTCTGATCCCCATTTCTCCATTTGCTTTGTTCTCTTTTCATTATTCACTTTCTATTTTCACATCTTTCCAAGTACTTAGTATTTTCACGTCTTTCCAAGTACCTAATATTTTCACGTCTTTCCAAGTACCTAGTATTTTAACATCTTTCCAAATGCCTAGTGTTTTGTGTCCTATTATTTAACCTCATATACCTTGACTCACATTTTCAATTACCGTCATCATTCTTGGTTAATTTCTTCTCTTTTGTTTCGTTTTCATAATGTCCTTACTCATTCAACACTAAACACGATCACATGCTTTTTGTAGTCATAGGTTTTTATTACCATTCACGTAACTTTCTACAACAACTTTATTAGACACTGTCATATCTTTGCATATTTATGTATAGAGTCAGTTGCTTATCCTTTGCAGGACGTGGCAATCAACCCCAGCTTTTATTGGCTGTTTGTGATTTTTCTAGGCAATTTTTTTCATTCAGTAGTTTGCCATTGCTTTCTGAACGGTACGGCGCTTATACCATTGTTACAAATCTACACAAAGCGATCTGCTACCAAACCGCCTGCAGCACGTTTCGAACCTGGTATATCTGGATTATGAAACTGCATTCATATCCATTAGGCCACAGACGCCGACTATTTATGTATACTACATATCATATGATGTTATATCAAATTGTTTCAAATCTTATCATACCTTGTCATGCCATGACGTGTGGTATCGTATTATATGGCACAATATTTTATCATATCACATCACATAACATCTATCTATCTATCTATCTATCTATCTATCTATCTATCTATCTATCTATCTATCTATCTATCTATCTATCTATCTATCTATCTATCTATCTATCTATCTATCTATCTATCTATCTATCTATCTGTTTGTCTCTGTCTTTCTCTCTGTCTGTTTATCTATCTATCTATCTATCTGGGAGCCGCGCTGGTGTAATGGTTACCACATTGCGCTGGCGATCAGGTGTTTAAGATTTAAGTAGTGTCATCGACCGGGATGTTAACTGAATAACCTGAACTGCTCCTGAGATAAACCCTCTGTGGATGGGAAGGAGCGAAGCTCCTGACCGGGTTGGAAGGAAAGTCCACAGCCTCCTCAGCCTCGCAATGACTTGTCATTGGGCCGAAGGGCTGAAAGCCCAAGTGCCGCTGGTAAAAAAAAAATCTATCTATCTATCTATCTATCTATCTATCTATCTATCTATCTATCTATCTATCTATCTATCTATCTATCTATCTATCTATCTATCTATCTATCTATCTATCTATCTATCTATCTATCTATCTATCTATCTATCTATCTATCTAAATATTTATCTATCTATCTGTCATCTGTCTGTTTGTCTACCTGTCTGTCTGCCTGCTTGCCTGCCTGCCTGCCTGTATGTTTGTCTGTCTGTCTGTACAACACTACCACACTCAGATTTCCCTCTTAGTTGTGTTATCGCCATGGTTATAATTATTGTCTTGACACAAAACCCCCAGGTCAGAGTACCTCTTGTATTTTCTGTCCGACATGTTTACGAGAAGACATTCGAGAAGCTGAGTGCACAGATACACTGACAGAAGCTGAAAGACGATGTTACAGGCAGTGGTGGTCTTTGTGAATGAAGACATCACACCACGTTAGTTGTGGCGCCCAGTTTTATCTAGTTCAATATAGAAAGCAAGACAACCAGAATGATTTAAAATTATATCAAATATGACACAGTTTCTTTACCATTCATTTAAAAGTCCGAGTTAATGTTTCAAGCCATTACGTGTTTTTTTTTATGTCATACACAGCTTTCTTTCGTTCCTTGCTTGTCTTTATGATTTTTTAAAAATCCTATAACTCTTTCTAAATTTGTTCCACTAATTTTCCGCTGTCAGTTTCAGAAATGATCGCTTGGCTAGTACCATTAGTTTCATACAGAGTCTCATACCATCTTTATCGGATTTGATCGTCATTTTTTAACTGTGTAAGTACTCACTGTGTTTAAGAGTGTATATAAAATATTACTAAAATACAGCGTGGGTGAGCCATTGAGCAACTGTCGAAAGGTAAAGGTAGTCCCATTACAGATATTGCCGTAGAGGAGTGAAGTGTTAAGTACTTCACTTTAATAGGTCTAGCATCGAGAGGTGGGGTGATCAGTTCACTTCCTCGCTGCCTTTTCCTTACCTAACTCAAGCGCTAAGCCAGGTATCCATTTACAGCTAGGTAGACTGGAACGTGTCCATACTGTGAATTGAACGCGGTACCTTTTGTAGTAAAATCTGCGAGAATAATCGCTCATTTCAGTAAGATTTTAGTCATAAAATGATAATAAATAAACCCGCCCGATTGTGTCTGACTGTGATCTTCTCACACGCCAGCATAGCGCTGAATTTTGTGCCGTGGATAGGCTTAGCCCTCCACCATGCAAAGGCACAACAGGCCAATCACCTGTTTGCTTTAAATCATGATTACGCGAACTACACATGTCTGCAGAATGGGAGAAGATCGGCTACCACGACAAGCATGGGAAACAAAGAGCCAGGGATCCAGACCTCCAGGACGACCCAGAGTCCGCTGGGAGGACAACATTAGACAATCTTTGAAGGACCGAGGACTAGAATGGAACCAGGCCAGGAAGAAGACAGCTGATAGAATGGTCTGGCGCTCTCTCTTCCAAACCTCTACACCTCACGGTAGAAGGGGAACGACTAAGTAAGTAAGTAAGTAAGGATAGGCTTAGAACCGATCCCGCAGTTTAAATCTCCTCGCTTTCCTTGTGACGTACATTTTTAACATTTTGCCCGATCTGATAGAGACTATGGCAAGACTTATAATTAACGATTTTGCGGAAGTGTGATGCCAAAGTACTGTCTGAATTAACGTAATATTTTGACTTTAACACTGGTAATAAGTAGTAATCCTTACATTTTTTGGTAGTGTAACAAGAGACAATACAAATATTTAACGCCTATTCAAATACCCACCGCTCAAAACCCCGCTTCGCTTGACACATTATGCCATGCATATATACACGCTGCGGCAAAGCCAACAGAGGCAAACACGCAGACAATTTTATTTCCTCCTCGGGGTAGTATTACTGACGTCACTAAAACAAGTAGTTATTTGATAATACATGCTAGCGAGAGATGAAAGAGAGGGGAAGATGGCCGTCTTGTGTAAAATTTTTATTTGACGATTGCCGGTGACAAAATTAAAAATCTAAACCATAATGAAACTGACCATAAAAATCATATGGTAGTATAGCTTAGAGTCCACTGAGCAAGAATATGTTTTAAATAATATGGTAGTCCCAGTATTAGCCAAGTTATTGAGAAAATACTAAATGTCTACGGACGCGCGACCAGACAGACTGTTGTTCCTGCTTGTTTTTTTCATAACGTTAGTGGGGACGGCAGCTTAGAAAAGAGGCATTGAGGTAATTCAAATTCGCTTGGGTAACAAGAGTATAGGAGGAAAAGGGGAGCGGTAGGAAAATGTAATCCAAAACGAAACATCTTTTTGTATTGGCATAACTAAAGCAGACTGGCCAATCGACTACCAGACGCAGATTTTGTTTGGAATTATTTTTGTTTTTCAAAAACCACATTTGAATTCTGGTAGTCGCAAGCTTTCGATTGGCCAGTGCTAATAAATATTAGAAAAAGGCTTTCACTATTCATTGCCAGTTGAACAAAACTTTTCATTCAAATACGCTGAGATCAGCTGTGTTAATTGTAAAATTAAATAAAGAAGTATTCACAGTCTGGACAGTGCAGAAGAAACTGAGGCCACTTCTTTGCAAGTCAGCGTCATTTGTTTATATTTCTTGAAATGTTGTGGTAAGAATGCTTTATGAATTCATATGTTTAATCCCACTGCCAAAGTTAGATACTGCTATTGGGAAAAGTGAAGGACCTGCCGGGAGCAGACACTGTTGAGTCCTCACATTGAAATGTATTTAACTGATGTATGTTGTCATGATTATGTTGTCATATTATTGCATTAGAATATTAGTAAGCCTCCGTGTTCCATTAACACTGTTCAACATGCCTGAAGCATTTATATTTAAAAAACGAAAAGAAGAGAAAATCATACCAAAGGAAATGTGGTTACTCCACATTAGTTTATGGAGGAAAACTATGTAAACGTACAGTGGCGTATCTGCAATAGGGACCTGAGGTGTGGTCACAGCAAGGTGGGAGTCATGTAAAATTAGGGGCGAGTGCACCTGTAATGCACGCGAGGCTGACCCCATATCACCGTAGGAAAATAATAAATATAAGAAGTGATCAGATATAAAAGGCCAGGGTGTCCTTTTGTTGAAGAGGTTTTATTTCCTGTTGCCAGCCGGTAACAGGAAACCTGCTGAGTGAGAATAAAGCCATCAAGTCTCCGACCATTCGTTTATGCTGTCAAAAGATAACGGGAGGAGCTTGGGCATTTTGCGAGATTGAGATTTTCTGCAACTTCATACTGTATTATCATTCTACACGGAATCCCAGGTGATGTGTTAAGTATCTGGGTATATCTGACACTTTCGTTTTAATAAACACTGGTATTTCAAATCATACTCAGGAAGTTTATGGGGTATGATGAAACTACAGCCCCTCATACACAGTGACTCTCCCTCTTAGATGAATAAAGTGTAAGCTGTGAACATTCCAACAGGAAAGATATATATTGACTTTATAGTTAGTGGACAAAGAGTCCAGATATTTTTAGTTGATCTTTTCTATAAACTATCTTGTCCTCATTTTCAAAGACCTGTCCAAAAGATATGGCTGGACAGGCAGATTAAATTGTACAGAAAAAAAATATTCAGTTTAACGAAAAACTTAACCCCTGGTTTTATTCACTTCCTCATAGAAAATTAAAGTGTTTTTGTGTTGTGTACCATAATTTCATTTCTCCCCTAGACACTAGGTACATCATACACCAGACACTAGAGCCAAAATAGTGACCGTGTGAGATCTAGGGAGGTAACGTTAGGTTCCCTGCACATATATCATCATCATCATTTATAGAGTCAGGGGCCTACATGTGCTTGACCTCACACGGTTAATATGTAAACGGATTTCATTCTTTTAGGATACCATCATAACCTCCCCAGCAAATCAAACTTTGCTACACCTTTGCTATAACCAATCTGTCAATCGGACGCTCTGGGCAACGGTAAACGTTATTAACGTTGGGTATACACATGATGGAATCACCATGTAAATGGCGGATGGAAGCATAATTTATTAAGTTGTGATACAAAACAGTTCAAATTGTTAAGCTTCAACACATCCGTCATTTTTCGTGACACATCGTTCAAACCTATTACCCAAATGGTTGAAAACATTCGCTATCTGCTGCTTAGTGAACTGGCCGTAAGTTTGTATAACGAATGCGGTTTTGATAAGTAGACAGTTTTCAAGGGCGTAGTGGCTAAGAGGTATGGCGTCCGCCTCTAATTCTTAATGAACTGGGTTGGATCCCAGTACAATTAACATAATGTATGGACATTTTTTTTTTCAAAACCGGTGGGTACTAATGATGTCATACTCCTCACTGATCTCCTTGGTAGTGAGATTGATGCCTAGCCTTCTCGGATAAGGGCAAAAAATTAGGAGGTTCGGCGTGCAAGTTGCGCACGTTAAAAAATTCCTCGACAGTTGGAAATCCTAAAAAAAAAGCAATACGGTAGCTGCCCTGGCAACGTTTAAAAATTATAAACCTATCCACCACAAAATTATTTATAGAATATGTGATTTCTTTATACACACATTGGTATGACGGTACTGCATCCCCTGCTTTGCAGTAGTGTTCCAACAGTGACCAAAACTCAAGAGTATCTATTATAGGCTTCAATGGAATCTATCTTTACACCAGATTACTCTTGGCAGAAATGTCGATAGAAGAGTAGTAACGCTTCTATCAGATGGGAGTCTTCATAAGATATTCAGATAAGCGAAAACAATGCTGGCTGTCGCTAAGCACGTTAATTCTATAATCTGCCGACACTTTTATGAAGATTTTAGCAATGGTTGTTCTAGCTCGTTAAGCCCCCACCGCTGATTTAATCAGTGGAATTATTATTATTATTATTATTATTATTATATATATATATATAAATATATATATATATATAATATATATATATATATATATATATATAAATATATATATATATATATATATATAGCTCTGTTTAAAGTGTGGGTTTAGTAACTTTGACTGAGACAAACATGTAGTACATTTAAAAGGATTAAATCGAAGTCAAATTTGCAACATTACAAATAACAAAATTGACTAGTCACTTTAAGTTTTAACAGTTGGAAAATAGATTGAATAGTTATGGGAAAAGTTTCATCACCTGATTGGGATTTAACTGAATAAAGGAGGTCATTTTTGGCAGCGGATATTTGCACTTAGCTACCAATGGGGTAGTTTCTTCTCCTGCTGGGTCAGTTCCTTTCACTCTGCTCTCGCTCATCTCTGGTCAAAGTTTTTAGGGTGAAGCTCGTTTCCCAAGAAAGTCTAGGAGAGTCTTCAAAGCTAGTCTGCCGTCTTAATGCGTAAACCGCTTGTCCCTCCTTGTGCCAGAAATGGTCCTTTCTGCTGGTACCACCAATAACTGGTAATAGAAATAGAAACGAAACGCTCTTCTGAGTATGGCGTTTTCCGACACAGTTATGTGCCCTCCTCTTTTTTTCTACCTTCTCATGTCAGAATTTTCTCTCGATGAGAATTAAATTTAATCCCTCAGGACAAACTTTCCTGTACATTTAAACTGAATAGCTTTAGCTTTACATTACATTTAAATGAAAAGGCTAAACGTACAGATATAATATGTTTTACATTTACATCTCCACTGGTTGAAAAGTGTTCACAATATAAATTCATTTATGTTTCATTTACATTTACACTTGTGGAAAAGTTTGAAACGTCTATTAATTTTAAATAAATATTTTCTCATTGACATTTACACTGGATTGAAGCTTAAAAACATACATTAATTTTAAAGTGAATATGTTTATAGGGACATTTACACTGCTTTGAAAATGTAAGTCTTATTCTTAGAATGCACATCATTTCTTTTCATCTTTCCCTCCCTGCTCCATTGGGAACCTAAAACTACTTTATGCTTTTAGTTCTCACTTACGAAACTATCAAAAAAGCAATCACTAGCCCGTGCAGTGGTGGTTCATGAATCATCATTCTATACGCTAAGGTTGCCAGCCTCAAATGAGTTTGACATCCAATAGCGAGTTTCGCACAATAAAATTCACATGGTACTATATACATATACATGTATATGTTAGTTCACATGTTAGTAATAAAATATGAAATGTAAATCAGAACTTATTCCAATCCTGGCTACAGACTTGACGCACAGATGAATAAAAGAGACGAATCTTTCTCTTACACGTGTCTGGGATTTCTTTTAATTTTATAATAGATTGCCTCTTTCGACTCCGTGTTTCTTCAGTTTCGTAGTCCCGGTGTTCCTTATTAAAATATCGAGATTTTCTGTGCTTTTGTAAGTCTTATCTGGTTCTCCTATAAAAGGTCTCGTTAACAAAGAGGAATTATGAATCTAGTTCTTCACTCTGGCTAAGGTTTGATGTTGTCTTGGCGAGCGTGCAATCACAGAGAAATAAAACTGCGAAAAAGTCAGCCTATATTTCCCTCAAAGTTTGTTATGAATCTAATCAGAAAGATCCAATCATTTCACACAGGTCGGGTGTGGCACTTTCCAAATATTTCCTACACGGGAAATTTTGCAAAAGGTCACGTCTCCCATATATGGTAATATTATGTTTTGCATACACTCTCACCAACACATTTGTAGACTCATATTGTCTAAAATGCAATAAATCCATGATTACTTTTTAACAAGTGACCGGAAGCGATTATATCACTCTTGTCTGCCCACAGGTGTCACACAGACGGTAATGTTGGTGTAGCAAGGATGACCCGGAAGCGCTTATGTCATCAGTTCCGCCTCGTGCAAGGGTTATCATGTGTTTAGCCAGACAAACGAATCTGGTTCTATTTAACACTCCTTGGATAAACACGCCTCGTCGCTTGAAGAGAGGGTCAGACCGATATTGTGATAAAATACTGTCGCTGACCGTCTAATAACCTGGCGTAACTTAACACGTCTTCGTAAAGCGTGAATGCGACACAATAAGATAAGAATTACTCCCGTAGCAAATACTGCCATAGGGGAGTGGCGTGTTAGAGACTTCACCATGCTATTTCCAGCATAGAGCAAAATAGTGAAAATACAAATGAAAAGGCATGATTTATGCCAAATAAAAGCGATGAGTGAGAAAATGAAGAAAAAGAAAAGATACTGTAGGAGGGCTGAAGGTGTGAGAGATCACATAAAAGAGCATGTTCAGACGTTTTGTCACAATTGGGATCCTCGCTGGCGCTACCGAATTTGTGCACTGTGCTGAGATCCTCCTTGTGTGATCAAAGGAGGAGATTGGACCACTTATGGTGTTGTCCGTGTGCAATGAAGTTGGTCCTTAAAAACGAAACCAAACCAAGACAGTTTTAATTTCACAAATTATACATTTATATATCGTTTACAATGTGCAAAGTTGTTAAACATTAAATTTGCATAACTGCCTTGTATAATGGCCGGAGCAATGACAACGTAATCTAAATAAATGTTGGCTACTAAATCTTCCATTTTCTTCAAATTCTTCCACTACCTGTATAGAAGAGGCGAGTAAAAACTTTCCCTCATGTGGAAAGAATTTATACAAGCATGGTACCTTACGTCAGTGCTTGCTTTCTTTTGCTTACTCTGTTTAACCCACCATGCTTTCTCTGTTCATTTGTCTACACCAGTATCCCTAATGTTTATTGAAATTGGTAAGTTTAACCGAGAGTTACTGTCATCGCTATTGGTACTGGTGAACAGAATCGACATGATTGCACTCTGGGCAAATGTGAAAATACTAGGTACTTGGAAAGACGTGAAAATATTAGGTAATTGGAAAGCCGTGAAATTACTAGGTACTAAGAAAGACATGAAAATACAAGGTACTTGGAAAGATGGGAAAATACTAAGTACATGGAAAGACGTGAAAATACTAGGTACTTGGAAAGATGCGAAAATACTAGCTATTTGGAAAGATGTGAAAATACTAGGTCCTTGGAAAGATAAGAAAATACATAGGTGCTCAGTCTCCCTCGGTATATGTCCGACAGTGTGAATGCTAACTGTTCATGCAGCTCGCTGGTTGTATACACGACGGATAAATCTTCTCAAAGGTCCATCTCTGCTAGCCTTACGTTTGATGCCAAATTCCAAGAGGCTTAACCTTGATGATTCTTTTATTGCAGTGTCATTCTCTAACAGGCGATCATTAATTGTTTTCAGTATCTCTCACTTATCCATATTCAGTGTCCCCACTGTGGGTGCTCTTGATGCTAGTTTGTCAGCTCTTTCATTACAGCGTACCCCTGCATGACCAGGACGGTAGATCCACCCCAGTTCCTGCAGATTCGAAGATTATCATTCAAAGAAACAGATATGAGCCATCTTCCTATGTCTGTTGCAAGCAAAGGAACGAACAAAAAGAAATGAAACAGAAAAACAAATACACAGACAATTTAAGAAAGCCAGAAGACGAGTATTTTAAAGAAGCTGCCACGCGCTAAACCAAAACATAAAATTTAAGAAAAAAATCTCCATGATCTACTTGAACAACATTTTGTAATCAGACACAGCAGTGAAAGAAAAGAAGGATGAAAGCAAAGAAGTCAAAAACAAATAAATAAAAATAAGAAAAAAAGAAGCAAAATACACGCATAAAACAGACAGGCAGAAAATAAGAAAATAGGATGAATGAAAAAGGAAGAAAGAATGGAAGACGAATAAATATAATGAAAAATAATATTTGTACGTTGTGTTTTTGATAATTTGTTTTCAGTCTCCCATGATGTTATCTTTACTAATGTACATAATATTTCTTGATATTGAGATTTGAAAATGTGATAGTTTTGCTTCACTTTGTCGCGATATAAGCACAGTCCAGGTCTATATATGTAGAATCTGTGGACAGTAAATACAGTGACACGTCTTAAGAGTGTATATTTCTGTTAACGTTGTGCTCAGTTCATTTATCCGCCATTACTCTTTTGCGCTGCCAGAAGCACAAGACTGCCTAGCAATGCTATTAACAGTTTGTCGTATAATAATAATAGCCCCTTCCGTCATAACTGACTATGGGAATGCGCCCCTGAGGTGACAGCTCTCAGCTGCTTATTTTCCTGGTGTTTCGGCGTTTTCTCATCTCTTCTGCTTGCATTGAGAACTTATTTTCGCTCAATCTGAGGTGGCGCCGTAGAGAGCATCGACACTTGGTGCGATCGGCATATTCATCCTCCCAGGTTGCTGGATATGTTCACTGCCCTAATGTCTCTCTTGCACACATCTGTGAACCCTCAGCTGCGGTCGCCCAGCTGTTCTTTTGCCATCTGCCAGTTGTCAGCAGAAGATATCTTTCGGGATGCTACCATCTACCACTTGTCTCAATGTGCGTGAAATGAGACGCTATCAGGTTTGGATCCAGTGATCCGGTAACTTTGGCCTTAGTAAAACACTGAAGTTAAAATAAGTCTTTAAATTAGTGTCAGAACATAAATTACTTCCAAAATGACATTTAGGGTCGATATAAAGATAGTATTATTGCTTGTAATGTTCTAAACGTGGCTTCTTCTATGCCGTCCAGCAATTCTCATGCGACGTATTTCCTCTATCAGTTACTGAAAGTCGACCTAAATTATGGCCAAGGGAGAAATAAAACTTCACTATCTCGATATTGGGCACGCGATTAATTAGCGCTGCCTCGTTATAGATGGCCTGGATATGACGCCTTGTTAAAAGTAGCTGGTCCTTGAGCAATGTCACACAAACCATAATTACATCGCCATTGTTTTCTTCCCGACTCTCAATTCATGGCTATATATAGCTGCTCATCTATGGGTCATGATATCGTTCGGTACCAGATTCAGGGATCTGGAAAAAGAACAACTGCGTACCAGCAGATGCTACCATTTCAAAGACGTTCTTCTCTTTATTCAACGTAGCTTCAAGCAGTGCATACGCTCAACATGACCTTCTTTAATAAGAATGGATCCGCTGTATGTTCAAGAAAAATGGAGGACGTGAAAGAGAAATTGACATAAGGTGTCAGAAAGCTAATGCAGTGGTTTACCAACGGTCACTACTACTCAAATATCCGAATATAAATATGGAAGCTAAACGACAGCTGATAAATTGTATATTCTTACCCATTTTTTGCTATAAGTGTCAAACATGATCCCCGACCGGCGTTGTGATGAGTCTAAATAAGTTGTACAAAGGCAGATAGATAGATAGACAGACAGACAGACGGACGGACGGACGATGATATAATCCCTTTAGTTGTGAGCAGGTAGCTCTTGACAGCCCATTGTCTCTCTGACAAAGGTACAAGTCTTCCTCAGTTGTTGTGTAGAGTGTATAGTGGATGGATGGGTGCCATGTGATTAGCTGGTGTCGCAGGTCAGTTAGTTTTGGGCACTGTAACAGTAAGTGTTCAACTGATTCCTCATGGTGGTGGCAGTGCCGACAGTTTGGCCCTTGTGGAGAAATTTTCATGATGCGGAAATAACAGCACTAGAAAAAGCATTGTGTCGGATAATCTCAGGCTTTGAAAGTGGCATCACTACAACTGAGGACATCGTTATATTCTCAGACTTAAAATCAGCACTTCAAGCCCTAGAAAGCAAAATGTCTCCAGCTAGATAGATAGATAGATTGATAGATAGATTATATATATATATATATATATATATATATATATATATATATATATATATATATATATAATATAATATTATATATATATTATCATCATCATCTCATCTCAACCCATAACCCGTCATGGGTCATAGGGGTGCCATGGTGGAAGCATCAGCAGACAGGGTCCTCCACTGCTCTCTATTCTCAGCAATGCGTACAAGTGTGGAAAAACCGTGTCCTGCCCATTCTTTGATGTTCTCAGCCCAGGATTTTCTTTGCCTTCCTGTAGCGGGAGGTTAATTAGATTAGATATCTATATAGGAATCCAGGTATGTCATATGCTACCAGGATAGTATGCCAGTATAGAGTTCTGGTCTTACAAGTAATACCCCAGTATTAGAAATAAGCACTGGTGTATGGCTATCATAGAAATAGTCAGACTGTGAAAACCCTGGCCAGTTGGTAAGAAGTTGTACCAGGATTTAAGACGTCTCCTCCCTATGACTATCTTATGATTACTTATATTCTAGGGGATAATGAAAATGAACATTCACTGAAACCACAAATGGAAGAAGTGAATAAATCCTCAGGTACAGTTAAAATAGTTTAATAATTACACTAATATTCTATTTCTACTAGTTGGAAAAGCAACTAGTAGAAATAGAATATTAGTGTAATTATTAAACTATTTTAACTGTACCTGAGGATTTATTCACTTCTTCCATTTGTGGTTTCAGTGAATGTTCATTTTACTTATCCCCTAGAATATAAGTAATCATAAGATAGTCATAGGGAGGAGACACCTTAAATCCTGGTACAACTTCTTACCAACTGGCCAGGGTTTTCACAGTCTGACTATTTCTATGATAGCCATACACCAGTGCTTATTTCTAATACTGGGGTATTACTTGTAAGACCAGAACTCTATACTTATATATATATATAAGTATTCACACAATTACTGTTATTGTCTGTTTAGACTTCAAGATCTTGAATATTAAAGTTACTGCAATCTGCAATCACTGTTTTTAGTCTCTTGACTTTCAAATTAATTGTCATCAGTTGACTGAACTATGGATTTTCACTATTAGCTGTTTCTTATATCTTGGTGGTCAGTGTCTTAACTGACACTTATCTGTTCAACTTGATACTGCTGACACTGAACTGTCCTTTTCTGATATCAGACTTGGTAGACCCAACAGTAGGGATGCCAATGATCAGTTGAAGTTCACTCTTTGGGGTCCTGCACTTTTGTGGGATGGCCTCTGATGAACAACACAGGCTTCTGATACTGGACAGTCTGGTTTGAGTTATTTCATTGAACCTGTAACATATCAGCCTTGGCTAGTATCTGGCTAGACTTATAGCTGACTAGCACAGATGTCAGACCAGTCAGTCATCAGATGTCACAGTTATACAGTCATAGTAAGTAAGGACATCATTTCAGTGATATAGCATTAATATTAACATTCCAATTAAGTGTAACTGACTAACACATAAGTCAGACTAGTCAGTCATCAGATGTCAAAGTTATACCATCATAGC
Source organism: Oreohelix idahoensis (assembly GCA_024509875.1). Taxonomy (NCBI): domain Eukaryota; kingdom Metazoa; phylum Mollusca; class Gastropoda; order Stylommatophora; family Oreohelicidae; genus Oreohelix; species Oreohelix idahoensis. Next base: position 275,625 of record JAMPIV010007947.1, read on the forward strand.
AAGTAACATCATTTCAATGATACAGAATTAATGTTAACATTATCAGTAATAAACATCATCTGGTTTATTCTGCTCCTATACATCCTTTTCTGATCTATACTTGATCCTTCCAAACCATATCAAGTACAAATTCCAATACTGGTGCTATCTTAGCATCTACACAAAATTAATACATAAATAAATTACAGTGAGTGACCAAGCGATCAGGTTGCTTTCTACTGAAACTGGCTGTAGAACACTCCCGTTTACCAGCTGTAAATGGGTACAAAGTTGTGCGCTCGAACTAGGGAAGGCAAAGGCAGCGAGGAAGGGGACTAGTCACCTTAACCTCGTAAAAGCGGTATCTTCCATGCTGAAGCTTCTAATAATTCATTTCCCTATGACAATCTCTGGTCACGGGACTGCCTTTATCTTCGTAAGCGATAAAGCATTTAATACCGACGAGATACATCATTTAATATAATAAATATTTTCTATTTGGCTGTGGGGCTAGTTTTGATACGTTTTTGTACAAGCAACCATCTTCCACTAAGCACATGAATAAATCATATTAAAATAATAATACGTTATATCAATGAATATTATACAGGCATATTTTGTGAATTCTATATGAACCTGAAATAAAAAATATTATACACGGTAGTTATCATAATTTCGCTTACCCTCAGACTTCAGATACTGGACTGAAAAATGTTTCTGGCGATCCGCTCACAATTCATGGGTAGTGGCGAAACTCTGCCTCCAGTCTGTCTCAAACCTCTTTCGTTGTCTGTGTCTCAGTTTACCGATACGCTTTATATACGTATAGCGCGGACGTATCGGAGGGTACTGACGTCACAGCTTAAACCTAGGCCTGAAAAATCCTTCCCGAACAGCGATTTCAGCCGATCTGTGCGTCGACTGAAATTTTGCCCTTCTCATTCTCGGCATATATAATATCCATATAGTTCCATCGTATCTAGTTTTATCCAGCCGATAAATCTCTATCTTCCTATCCCTGTAATTTCCCAAACTGTTATTTGTTGATTTTAATATTTAGAACAGAAGTGGGTTTACCAGCTGTTAGCGTAACTGTGGGCAGCCGTAATACGCATATATTCCCGTAAATGATAATTTCCTACCGTTTCTTCTTTTATACAGTTATACACAATCCTTTCCTGGACCAAAATGTGAAATCCTTTTCCTAATGATTCCCTTCTGCTTTTATTTATCCTTGGCGATTTCCTCTGTCTGATACACATTTCGCTGATACGCCGCCATTTTGAAAGCATTCAATCGATCGTTGACGGGTTTATAAATTTACATGAACCCGTTTGCAATGACTTGAAACCAATTTTGCGACACTTCCTCTTCTCCGTTTACCTTCGACTGTTCCCTGGAGGATCGTTTTCGAAAGGGAGTCATTACGAGTTACATGCCCAAACCAGGCAAGCTTTCGACGTTTCACTATTGACAAAAGTGGTTCTTGGTGGCCTGCATAGGTGTTTATCTTCTCTCTAACATAGACATTTGTTTTGTGCTCTTTATAGCAAATGCGCAAAATTCTTCTATAACATTTATGCTCGAAAGCCTGAATCCTTCGCTCCGTATCTGCAGTGAGTATCCAGCCCTCACACCCATACAAGAGAATAGATAATACATGTGATTTGTATAATTTGATCTTCACAGGAAAACTGATGTTACTTTTCCAGATCACATTCAACCTTGTCATGGCAGCTGAGGCCATCTCAAGTCTTGTCTTGATTTCTTTACTTGATCTTCCATCACTACATATAGTGGACCCGAGATATTTAAAGGTGTTAACTTCTTCTAACATTTGTCCATTTAACGTAATGTTGGTCGGAACATGTTTCTTATAGCTATTCACCAATATCTTGCTTTTTTCTAAATTAATTTCCATCCCATACGTTCTTGTTACTTTCTCCAGTCTAGAGGTAAGGTCTTGAAGTTCTGATTCTGTTCCAGCTATCAGATCAATATCATCAGCAAAACGTAGATTACACAGAGGTCGGCCTCCAATCGATATGGTTGAATATATATATATATATATATATATATATATATATATATATATATATATATATATATATATATATAATATATATATTAGATAATAATATATATATTAGATAATTAGAATATAGAAATAGATAGATAGATAGATAGATAGAAATAGATAGATATGATAGATAGATAGATTAGATAGATAGATAAATAGATAGAAGATATAATGAATAAATAATGGATCTTTTAAAATTTAAAATTTATAGGAATAAATAAAAAAAATAGATTGAGTTAAATATAATTGATATTTTAATTTTTGGCAAAAAAGTAGGAAATTTTAAATGGTATTTTGGGGGGCGGGGGGATATATCCCGATGTGGGGGATGAGGGATGGGTATTTATTGGATAGATAAATATGCCCTCAGAAAGATAGAAAGATAAAGAACAACTAGTTAGATGTAAATAGTGGGTAAGATTCGGAAGATAAGATCGATAGCTGGATGGGAGGAGGACTCGTTTGAAAATGTGTTGTGGTGTTTGTATTTTTGTTTGGTTGATTTGGGGAAGATAAATAGGAAATGTGAGGTGTAAAGGGGGATAAAATAGATAGATGTTATAATAGATGAGTTGGGGTGGGGGACCTGAAAGATTATGGATTGGGCAAATTTCAGAATTTAGAAAGCCGAGGGGGGGAGTGTGGGGGGGTATTAAAAATTTTTCATTTTGTTAAAAAGAACTTTTGTAAAGTCACATTTAGAGGTTGATGTATGTAAAAAATTAGAACGTAGAAAAGGGATCAATTATAGGTGGATTTAGGGGGGGAAAGAAAGGTAGGGCATATGATTTACACGAGTAGACAGGAGTTTTAGGATGTGATAGAAAACCAAGAATTTAGGAGATTTGGGAGGTCGCCTTTAGAAAAGGAAAGTGGAGGCTGTTCATTTAGAAGTTGGAATGACGTTTCCGGATTAAGATTGGGCCTAACTTGAATGGGGTGGGGGGTTTTCGGTTGGAACTTCACAAAAAAAAAGTACTTCTTGAGGTTCTAGGGTAAAATAGGCACCTGGGGTTGTGTGCCCCCCTGGGGGGTATGGACTGTTTACATTCTATGGCAATCTGTAATTCAACTGAAATATAATGATAGTGTGATTGGAGGATAGTAACCAAACTGTATATAGTGGTTCATGGCTTATGGTTAGGCCTTTTTGCACCCCCCCCTAAGGTTAGTTTAAGGTGGTTTAGAGATTGCTTCTTTATGGTGGGGGACGGATGGTTTTTTGTCACCTTTTGGAGTTCCGGGTTTTATGGATAGATAGTTGCGTTGGCCACAAGGGACCCTTGTCAATTTGTTTAGAGTGGGTGGGAGGGAAGGTAAGGTACGGTAGTGTCTCGAAGATCAGAATGATCTGGATTCCAAAAGAACAGTGAATAAAGGTGAGTTTGAGGAGACCTTATCTTATTACGGATTATTGACTTTTAGTGTGGTATGTTTTACATTTGTATTTGAGTACTTGAGTTGCATGTGTCCCGGTTGGGGTGACCTGGGTTACCGTTTCGATTATTATGAGGTTTGCTACTGGATCCTTCCCGGACAAATATAAATTACTTATGGAGCTAATATTAATTTTCACTGGTTAGTAATATAGGGTCGCTTGAATTATTTGGAGGTTGGTAACGATTTGTTTTGGGGGGGCTCCGTTACATGGATAGACGCGTGTAACTTCTACTGACGCAATATTATCTGGTACATTGCTATCATTCCATTGTAATGAGTTCTAAATGACCCTTGTGGGGGCTATCACTGAGTTGGGGGGGTGGGACCACGGAATGAAGCTAGTTCAGCTCAGGAGAACTGTAATCTTTGCTTCTGGGTTGGGGGGTAGAACGGGGGGTAAACACTTTACCTTGGCATCCCCTGACTGTTCGCACGAAAGGCAATTTTATTTTAAAAGGATAAGATGCTTTAGCGATGAATTGACCATTATTTTGTGGTGTAGTGTTTGTTAAATAATTTGCGGATATTTACCAGCGTTAATACGTTTCCGACAGGAGGACTTCACGGGGTAATGAGTGAATGTGGAATACGGGAATGAACGGTGGCCTTTGTGGGGTCACAATTGGGTCCCCTAGGTTTACTCTATTTGAAACCCCACTACTAATCTCTTTTGGTTAAGGTTATCTCGTTAGGGTCGGTGCCCTTCTAGCCCCCCGAATCCTTCTCAATAACTCGGTAAGGTGGTGGAAACACTCCAGGCAAACGATCTGGGGAGGCTATCTTCGGGTAATAGGGGGGGGTGGGGTAGGGGTAAAGTAACGAACCAGGGGAATTTGTTTTGACGGAGGGGGGGGGTCAACCATGGGGGTGGGTGATGTCGGCAGCGTATATTTGCCTAATTGGGGGGATTGATTGGTTTTGGGGGAGGGGAAGGTTTGGGGGGGGTTCCAGTGGGGGGGTCTGTCGTCCATGTCTGGGAGGGCAAAATAAAAGAATAATGGGATGTGTTACATTGGTAACTTATATGTTAACTTAGAGGTTTCACCTTCAAGACACCTAAAAAGTTGTAACTGGATTGCATGTGTGTTATGGTAATAGTATCTAGGGCAAGTGAGGTGATATTAGACAAACGTAGCACACACCCCCCGCCCCCCCCACCCCCGTAAGAGATGTCCTTGTATAAGTCTCTAAAGCCCCCCCTGAGGGCTTACATGAAGAAAAAGATTACAAATAATGAAAAAATAAAGAAATCAAGATTTTTTTGGGATGTATGGGGGGGGTGGGGGGGTTATGATAGATAGAGATCCTGATGAATGTGGGGGGTGTTGGTGAATTGATAGTATAGTAACAAATTATAAGAGGATGAATTGTAATGAGATAGTGAGAGATGTATAAATGTTTGTTAGTATTCCCCCCCCCCCCCCCCTAAGGGGGCCAATATCCCCCCCCACACCCCCGTACCGTTAATCCACCACAACTATCCCCCCCTAATTGATTTCACTTTCCCCCCACCACCCCCCCTCCCTTCCACCCCCCCCCCACCCCCCACCCACCCCCCCCCCCACTCATACTTAGCAGGTGGCTTACTCCCTAAAACGACACTGGGGGAAAAAGGAGTTTTTTGGGCTGGTCTCCAATTGGTCAACCTTTGTATGGCCATGACATGCGCCGCGCGTGGACCCCACCCCCCCACCCCTGGTACCCCCCCGCCTACCACACTATTCCTGAAAAGAATTTTCAACAAAACCCCGCCCCACGAACACCCACCCCCACGGTATTGGGCACCCCCCCAATCAACCACGCTACCCACCCCACAGCCAATACGTCCCTCCCCACCCCCCACATTAGCATATTTATTAGCCGCCACCTGACATAATTATCCCCCCCCCACCCAAATCCCGCCCGCGCGGACGAACCCCCCATATTAACACAATGCCCATGTCAAACCTCAGTGTTTGGAACCATTATACGAGGCAAATAGAATTAGATAAAAAATCCCCCCGAAACGCCCGAATAACGCACCGGGCGAGTGAATAAAGCGGTTACGGTGCGGTAAAATGGGGGGGGGCGCACCTGATGTGTTGTTGCCCCGGAGTTTGTTTAAAGGTGGGACAGGGCGGCATAGCGTGCCCGAAATGCGCTGCAAACAAAAAGCGCGCACATAAAAAAAAAAAGAAAAAAAAAACAAAAAGAAACAGAAAAATAAAAACTCAATAGAAGTCCCCACGACAGGCATCCTTCCCACTATTTTATCAAAATCCATGCGTGGCGCGCGTGTTAAGAAAAAGTGGGCCTTAAGGTGCTCCGCGCTGGCCGTTGGGCGAGCTCATCTGGTACGTAATAATGTCGCGCCCTTCTCACTCGTAACCACAAAATCGTCACCTTCGAGTTATAAGAAATAGTGTAAAAGGCGTGTTATAAGTACCTCTAACAAAGGGACAAAAGGAGAGTACAGAATAGAATTGGTCCGGCGTCCACACAAACAACAACCTTCAAATCTCCACCCCAACCCCAACACAACAACCCCAACCTACCACTAACAACAAAACTGCCCAAAAACCTCAAAACCCTAAATAAACATCAAAACAAGGCCCACCACACCATATACCCCAACGGCCGCAAAAAAAAAACGAACTATGGGGTGAGAAGAGCAATGGGGGCGAACAATAAGTACACCAACGGTTAGGAACACAAACAATACATAACCCCAAAAACCCCTCACCCACACCCAAACCCACCCCAACAACACTGATGTCAAAGGGCCCCCCTAGCAAGCAACGATGCACGTTGGACAGACGGCGTCTTCAACCGGCCTAAGGAGGCTGGGTGCATGAAAATGGTGTAGTACAGCTAGCCGAATGGCGACAGACGGCGGAAGTCCCCGCCATTACAAACACCAAATACAAAGATGCACACGGCCAACATACAGCCACCCTACCCAGCCGTCCAGCCCCCGCACCCCTGGTTAAACGGTGATACATTAGTACACAAGTGTCGGGGATCACAGAATGGTGGGTAGGAGAATACAATTTTATGAGACAACAAAATATCGAGTAATTAATTGGTTTTGTCGCTCAAGATAAAACAAAGTAAAATGAAACAATTTAATGTGACACCACCAAACTACGTATATATAAAAGAAATTATTTTATACCAACAAAGCAACCACCAAAAAAATCTATAAGGTTATAGCAAGACACCCAACACCAAAAACATTTAACACCACAACCAAACCACAAAACACACAAAAAACACAAAAAAATAAAAACATATATACCGTCCCAACTTAAGAGTACAAAATTTTACAAAACAAAAAAAAAAAATAAAAAAAACTGTACTGTAAAAAAAAAAATAAACTAGGCAAAACAACAAAATCTTCGGCCCCGCGGGCGCGGCCAAAAAATAACTAGCACAAAAAAAGTAACAACACAAAAAAAATAAAAGGGGCGCCGCAAAAAAACAGGTTGCGGCACAACCGCGGCCGGCCCTGGCGCACTTTATATAAAGTAGAATAAAAAACAAAAAATAAGAGTTTAATTAGTTAAGAAATAACAAGGTCAAATAAAAAAAGAAGAAAAAATGAGAAAAAAAAAAAAAAAAAAAAACAAAAGAAATAATAAATAAAAAAGAAAAAAAGACAATTTAAAGAAATAAACCAAAAATAACAAAAAAAATGTAGAAACAAGAAAATAATTTATGAGGTTATAAAACTGATAAATCCCCGTATGTTATAAAGAAATAAATGTAATTTTATGAAATAAAAAAAGACAAGATATAATAATAAAAATAGATACAAAATTAGTAATATTAAAGATGTATTTAATAATATTAAAAAAGAAAAAAAAAAAAAATATAGAAAAAAAGAAGATAAAAGAAGGAATAAAAAAAAATCAGAGAGAAGTAAATATGAAGTAAAAAATAACAAAAGAAAAAAAGAAAAAAATAAAGATATTGTCGAAAAAATAATAGATGCCAAAATTTAACAGTAGGTGTAAAAACAATCAGAAATAAAATAAAATTAAGGGCAAGTTGATCAACTACAAAAAAGTATCAACGAATAAAAAACAGTGAAAATTTATAAGTAGAAAGAAACGTGGTGTGTTAGTGATTTGTTTGATTATATTAACTTTTAAGGGTAATAGATAAGTTTAGGGGAGATATGAAGGAGGAAGTGCATGGATTAAAAAGTTTTTGGCAAAAAAAGTAGTGGGGGGGGATTGGGAAAAAATAAGGAAAAATAAAGATTTGAAAAAAAAAAAGAAAAGTGTGATTGAACGGGAAAGAGAAAGAGAAGAAAAAATAGTATTTGTATAGAATGGTAGTTGATGGTGGTAGAAAGGGGATTATTAAGAATTTGTAGGGGAAGTTTGGTGAAAGGGGAGGACAAAGATAGGGGAGATTGTTGTCATAAGACTTGGAGATAAGGGGGGGGGGGTATCTTGAGTTTTGAGTAAGTGGAATGAAATGGGAAGGTGATATTGGGGGGGGGATAGTGGGTCAGGAAAGAGTGAGAGGTGTTAGGAGATGTTATAGAGTGATAAAGATTAGTGTGGATGGGTGTGAATAAGGTATAAGAAAGGAAAGAGGTGTATAAAGGTGAAATAGAAAGGAAAGAGAACTAAAATATAAAGATAGATAAGCAAAAATAGATAATTTATGATTTAAGACTTGAAATGAAATAAGATAAAATAATATATAAAGATTTAGGTAAAATTGAAAAGAAATAATAAAGATAAGATAGAAAGATATATAGATAAGATTAATCTAATTTGGCCCATTGATTCTGTTTAAAAATATTTATACATGCAAGTGTATACAGAGATAATTGCTATTGATCTGTGTGCATTCTTGACGCATCGCAAGGGGGACGAAACTTGTAATGACATGAAAAGATTTTCTACAGGCTACGTGCGGTCCTCTTCCTATTGTCAGCGCCCACAGCAGATGACAGCTCCTAGTGATCGGTGTTTGTTCGTCATTATACGTTTTTATGATCTTTTCTAAACTCCTCAGGTCTTTCTGACATCATTGAAGTGGTAATCTGGAAGGCTTGCAAGCAAAGTAATTCTTTATAGATGTGTGCAACCTGGATGCGAAGAACAGCAACAGAACGTTCACAAGGAACGTTATATGTAAAGGGAATACTTCCTATCAGATCTTTTGATCATTCATTCATCAGAAATTTATGGTTCTTTCTATTAGTTTAATGTTCTTGATCTTATCATACCATCTCAGTCGTTCTATTCTGCGCTCGCACTTAGATACGAACTGGCTTGACAATTTGGTTTCTTCATCTTGTTTTGTCACCGTTCAACTCTTAAAGTAGCATAGACCAAACTTATGCCTAAAGTCTTCCTACCAAATGCCATCAGCTCAAAGTCTTTCCGTGTCTTCTTATCCCCTTCACACCAGTTCTTTTCTCCAAGTGTTCTTTGGTCTTCCTCTGATCTACCATTCTCTAAAAATGCCAGAACAATGACTGCCTAGTAAGGTTATCAACAGGTTTTCTCATCGTGTGTCCTATCCATCTCCAGCATCTTCATCTCATCTCTTGTTCCATTGGCTCCTGTCTAGTTCTTGTCATCTCTTGTTCCACTGGCTCGTGTCTAGTTCTCGTCATCTCTTGTTCCACTGGTTCTTGTCTAGTTCTCGTCATCTCTTGTTCCACTGGCTCTTGTCTAGTTCTTGTCATCTCTTGTTCCACTGGTTCTTGTCTAGTTCTTGTCATCAGTTCACATTTAGGCTGAAGGGTCTTATTTTTGGCTTGATTCTGATTTCTTTAAATTTCTATATATTTCCCCACTGCATCGCAAGCTCTTCGTGTCGTTCGTATTCTTCTTGAATGACTTTGTCTGTTGCTTCAATGTTTTTATTCTATATTGCTACACAGATATATTTATGCTACACAGATATATTTAGGAGTCCCCATTTTGTGGAGGTGTTTCTCCAGTGGCAGCCTGGCAATGATTTGCGGCAGTTATTCTCATAATCGTTGTCGTCTGTCTGTATTATATTTTCTGACCCATTTGCGTTAACCTCTCATTAGGTATTCACATTTTGTCTTGAATCTAGTTACAAAACAGAAAAGTCGTGGTATCGGCAAAATAAAGATCATCAAGCTGTTTTGCCAAAGTTCAACGAATTCCATTTCCGTTGGATGGTCTTGCTGTTTTCATAAGTCAATCTCCTTGTGTGATCTAAGGGAGGAGATTGGGGCACTGATGGAGTTGCCCGTGTCCAATGAAGTTGGTCATTAAAACTAAACCAAACCAATAAGTAGCCTATAGCCAGTAAGAACATAAAAGATGACAAGAAGCATTAATACGAAGCTTCAATTCTTGTTACAAACGGTTTTGTAATTTGTAAGTTGTTCTTTACGAATAATTCTCCATTTCATGTTTTCATATGTTTTCCTGATAAGGCTAGTGAACGTATGGGTAATTCGGTCTGTCTGATCACTTTCCAAAGTGATTCTCTTTTTTTTTTTAACTGTCAAAGGTCTTTCCATAGTCTACAAATCAGAGGTAATTTGGTGAAATGAATTGTCAGGTTTATTCTATTCTCAAATACTCAGTGTCGTCATCTAGTTTGTACAGGATCTAATTTGTAGAAAATCTATGTTCTATTCTCTCAGTTTCTCTTCTATTGCCTCTTTAATCTCCAAACGATAATATTGTTTAATGTAGTTCCTGCATTATTAGTAACAGTCTTCATCATCATCATCATCATCATCATCATCATCATCATCATCATCATCATCATCATCATCATCATCATCATCATCATCATCATCATCATCATCATCATCATCATCATCATCATCATCATCGTCATCGTCATCATCGTCATCATATCGTCATCATCATCATCGTCATCATCATCATCGTCATCATCATCATCATCGTCATCATCATCATCGTCATCATCATCATCATCGTCATCATATCATCATCACCATCGTTATCATCGTCATCATCGTCATCATCATCATCATCGTCATCATCGTCATCATCATCATTATCATCATCATCATCATCATCATCATCTTCATCGTCATCATCATCATCGTCGTCATCATCATCATCATCATCATCATCATCATCATCATCATCATCATCATCATCATCATCATCATCATCATCATCATCATCATCATCATCATCATCATCATCATCGTCATCATCGTCATGATCATCATCGTCATGATCATCATCATCATCATTGTCATCATCGTTATCCTCATCATCGTCGTCATCATCATCATCGTTATCATCATCATCGTCGTCATCATCATCATCGACATTATCATCGTCATCATCATCATCGTCGTCATCATCATCATCATTGTCGTGTTTTGGTCTGTCTTACACCACGGTCATATTTACCGCATGCAATACTATAGAAAAACGGACCGATACAATAACCAATGAAAACGCTCCATTCTCTAGTGTGTATAATTAAACCTTTTAGGCTTAACATAGAGGCCCATTTTGTGTAAATGATAGTAAGAATTTATTTAATTTTATAAGAACTAAAGAAGTATCACCGGAAAAGATTATATAATTCATAAACGGGAATGTTACTTTAGAGGTAGGTGTAAAATCTTTCTCGAATAATATTCTAGTAAGATAGAAATATCGAGTAAAAGAGCTGTGTTACATCAGGATTTAGTCCAACTTAGCTAGTTAAAGCATGCTTACATGTAAATGCATTTTGCAAACTAACTAATAAATAGATAGATCGATACAAAATAATGCACAGTATAATTCAAACTTTCCTTGACCAAAATCGGCCCATAAATAAGGAAGATAAGTGAAAAACTAGATTTTATACATTGAACAGAGAGCAAAATTTTGTATCAGTTTGAGATTTTTGTCACCCCTTTTTAAGTATGCCATCCGAGACGGCGGGGGCGTGAATATAAAAGACCTTGCCCTTGGCTATTTGACGCCACCAACAAATTCAAACCACAAGCTGCCCAGAAAGAAGCGGTAAACTGTAATCGTATTGTACACATCTGTTGCGCAGACCATAGAAGCCATTAACAGCTTGAGTGTTTTGCCTGAGGGTAAGAATGACTATATATATATATGTATATATATATATATATATATATATATATATATATATATATATATATATATATATATATATATATATACACCAATACCTCGCTCTTTCGACAGGTTAGGGACCAGGGCTATGACGAATGTCGAAAATCGACGAAAGTCGAAGCATAGCCTTTATTTAGCTTACAAATGCATTAGGGCCGCCAAAAAACGAAAATAACTAACTATATAACACTTGCGAATGCGTGCAACACCTAGATAAACAGAAATAAACATAAGAGTAAAGAAAATACAGTAATAAATAAAAAATACGTAAATAGCATCTTACCTTAAAATCATTCTTGAGCAAGTAGACGATGAATATATACAGCATGTACAGTTTTGAATGTTGGTAATTTAGGGGGATTCTAGACTTAGAAAACCAGATGGAGAAAATTGAGGTGGCTCATCTTCAGAACTGGAGGATTTCAATCTAATTCTTTTAGGAGAAGGGCACTTTGAAGGAGATCTAACTGGGGCTGGGGCTGATGTTGATGGCTCGGAATCTGAAGGGTTAGAGGGAGGGGTCACTGAAGTTGGTTGTGGCGGTTGCGTCTTGAAAAAGGAGAGCAAAGACGTTTACCTCATTGATGTCTTCTTCCTTTCCCTAAGAAGTTCTCTGTAACAGGCTATTTGGTGTTCTAGCCCACTATTTACTTTTGAACTTCTGTCGAAATTTATTCTACGTTGAAGATCTGCTGCTTTGTGTAGCCAACGTCTTCTATAATTGTTTCAAGCTTCACTTGAAAAGCTCTTGCAGCTGCGGTATCTGCGTTAGCTGATTCTCCATTCACTGCTATATTATGCAAATTTGACCTTTTCTTAAATTTCTCAAGCCAGCCCCTGCTAGCTCCAAATGTCTCTTCAGCTGATGTCTCTCGTTGTTCAGCCTTCATTGCATTAAATAAAGTTTGTGCTTTAGCCTGGATAAGATCTTGGCTTAGAGGAATGTTGTAGCTGACTTGGTCTTCAATCCACACATTTAACACTTTCTTCATCTCACCAATTAAATTGTGCCGCTTTCTAATAAGTTTGGTATGCACTGGCGTAGCGTTTTTAATTTCCTCTAACATTTTAGCTCTGTTCTTTACAATTGTGCTAACTGTAGTGCTTGGTACACCTAGCCTGCGGCCTATTTCAGCATTTAAGATGCCTTGTTCATTACGCTTGATTAGCTTAAGCTTTTCTTGCAAATTGAGAACCTTATGGGTTCTTTTAACTTTGTCACTACACTTAGGACCCATTATGAATATATTAAAGCAGAAAAAATAAGTAGTACTGTATAAGGCCTAATCACACAAAAAAGTACAGTATGAAAACTGTACACGTGTCGTATAATCACGATATGAACACTGTCATTAGACTGTTATCACTAAAATAACTATGAACTGTTTACAGTATAATCACAAAAATAATATAGTATGAATAGTTTTGTTATTTTAATCACAAAAATAAGTAGTATTAATATGTTTAATGACAAATATAAGAGATTCAATGCGGACAACTTAAAAAAAACAGTGCACACCGAACGATTTCTGTTCAAAGACTGAACGACGAAAGAATCAAGATGACGCGCAGTTGTGACTAAATGCGACTAAAGAGCGAAGCGAGCGACGAAATTTGGAAACGTGGTTAGAATTGAAAACCGACGAAAGAGCGAAGAGCACGAAAGTCGAAGCGACGAAAGTCGAGGTATTGGTGTGTGTGTGTATATATATATATATATATATATATATATATATATATATATATATATATATATATATATATATATATATATATATATATATATATATATATATATATATATTTATATATTTATATATATATATATATATATATATATATATATATATATACTGAAGCACATTAAAAACGCACCACCTGTATAATCCAGGAACAGAGTGTGAAATGTAAATATAAGTGTTTACAAGTTTACATATTTGGAATCTTTATTCATTTTCCTATGAATCCATGCTGGTCATTAAATTGTACATTTGATTGTTATGAAATTAATTGCATTCTGTGCAGGCAAGGGAGGAAACCAAAAATACAAAAAAAATGCACGTGCGTTATCCTGCTGGAGAAGCTGCAAGTCTGGATAAATTGTGAACGCAGGAGCAACCAGTGCATCCAGAACCTCATCTCGATATGTCACAGCATTAACATTTCCACGGAAGACGTGAAGAGGCAAGCGATGGTGAAAACTGAATCATCCCCAAATGTGAATACTGCCACCTCCCAATCGGTTGACACAGCAATCTGCAAAGCGCTCTCCACACCGTCGCCAAATCCGCATACGTCCATCAGCAAAGGATATGTTAAATCTGCTCTCGTCTGTGAATAGGACAGCATTCCACTGCAGTCTAGTCCATCTGACATGTTGCTCTGCCCATTGCAGGCGCTGCTGACGATGTCTGTGAGTCAAGTTTGGCCCAACATAAGGTCGTCTTGCAGTAAGGCCTGTATCTCTGAGTCGTCGTATGACTGTCATTCAAGAGACTTGCCCATGTCTACCCACTATTGCTCTTGCTGTTTGACTTGCCGGGAGAGTACGATTCCTTAGGTAACTCAGCACAATATGACGATCTTGCGCAGGGGTATTAACTCGTGGTTGGCCACTCCGAAGTCTATCCCGGGCACTGCCAGTGGTTCCGTAACGTTCATTGAGACGTACAATAGTGCTGTGGTGGCAATTCATCCTTCTGCCAATGGCCCGCGAGCTCATTCCGGTCTCCAACATACCAATGGCTCGTTGGCGGTCGTTTTCAGATAGTCGTGGCATTTCAAGCACATGTACTGGGTGTTTTGTCTCAACGGCCTTTTTATACCGAGTATACTGCCACAACGTGTACACATTTTCAGGGTCATAGCTGTTGGGAATCGTGTTGCACGTGTAACTTTCATCGTTTTCGTGTAGTCTGTACACAAACCCGTGGGTTGAATCATGCACTTTTCATTCCAGCAGCCATTCGCTCTCTACCTCTTGGCAAACACGGGGAAAATCCATTCCCACACTTTTTTTTTCCAGCTTCTCGGCATCATTATATATAATAGTGGTGCGTTTTTAATGTGCTTCAGTATATATATATATATATATATATATATATATATATATATATATATATATATATATATATATATATATATATATATATATATATATATATATATATATATATATATATATATATATATATGTGGTGTCTGCCCATGCACACCACATGTTAGATTTATTGAGTTTGAGTTAGTGCTGATAAATGCGGCACTATTTGGGATATTGAAAATAAGGCGCACCGGAAAATGACACAGAGTTTTTGTTGATATGTGAATGGCCAAGGTGAAGAAAAACCTTGAGCTTTGTGACAGCTGTGTTTTGGCTGTGTTTGCTTTTAAGTTCCAGTAGGAACCTACTACGAAGTGTTTACCTTCTGACAGGAGATGGTTTGTACAAGAGCTCGAATACTCTTGAAATAAAATTAATATGTGTGGAGAGAGTTAAGAAATAAGGATTAATTGGGACGAACGAGTATGCATGCTACAAGGAATATCAGTTATTAAAAGATGTCGAATTCGTTTCAAAAGAAGACTGTTTTAGTTCCTCATTGGTCAGTTAAAGAACCTGCATGTGTGTTGTGAAGTATGGAACAAAACTATGAAAAGTGAGAGATTTTACCCGGGATGTAACGGGGTAACGAGCATTATTATGAGCAACCGCCGGGGCAATCAAATATACATTAACAAAATCAACATATACATTAACTGTGGACAGGGGTAGCAATTTACCGGAAATAATAATAAACAAACACAAAATATATTCGAACAGCGCCCCACCACAGATATGGGAGGCTGTCGTCCGTTGGATTTGAAGGACATTTGAAGGTTGCTCAGGTTATTGGCAGACAGAGTCCTATGTTGGGACAATATCGGGAAGTTTGATCAATCTATCGCTGTTCAACAATGAACATTTTTATGCAGAGACAGCTGTTGGAATGCAACTTTGTGCAGACATGAAATTTACAATATTCGTATACTAGGTCATGCCCAGACCTGGTACCTTACTTGAGGATCAGAAAAAAAAAACATTATATCCATGACGAAATCGTTCACGCTGATTTACCATGAGAGGGATGCTATACCAATCTGACGAATATCTTCACGGGAGAAATATGAATCTGGGATTTTACGAGGAGGTCGTTTCGCTGGACAAGTGGACTCGAAAGTAATAGATCAAACCGTTAGGACACTGATAAGGCCACCTCATCAGTTTATTCGGTCACTCGTTGGAAATTAACATTTCGTCTCCATCATTATATATTGACACTATCTCTACAATGTGTCTCACACGAGTGAAGGTCGGACATTCCTATTGAACTGAATACTCAGTGAACGAGTTACGAGAACGTCTTCATATTACGTCATCATGATTGCTGATTACTACATTATAAGATTACCACATTATCCACATTTCAATTTAATATTGCGTGGAACGACGCATTGGAGTTACAGCGAAGAATGGACGCTCATGGTCGATTCAGATAAGTAATGTTATGTAACGTCATGGTTGTTGGTCCTATCATTGTTGGGCAAATCTCGCTTCTTTTGTGTTATATGTTTCTTTTCTTTGTCTCTTGCGGGCGACTGTTTAGGAGGCATTTTACGTTTCAGTGTCGTATTTCTATAGGTTGATTGCATTAATTTCTTTCAGGGATTCAGCATTTAGTGCTGTCGTGATTACCGCTCTGTTTGAAATTAAGGCTTTCATGCGTGTTAGCTGTGCTGTGATTCGTCGTATTTTTTTTTTAATTTCAATTTTGTTCGGGAATTTAGTCTGGCGTGGGTCTTTCCTGGCTATCTTTTGTAAAATTTACATTAATGGTAAAAGTGATTTGTCGTTTTGTCTCGTTTATTACTGGTGGAAATTTTAATGTTCTTTTGTCTTAGAATTTTCGACTACTTACAATTTTGTCGTTTCCTTATTTTGTTTCCATCCATGTCTTTCGTTAGTCATGTCATGTGATAATTTTCCTTTGCAGCATGTATATGATACACTATTTATTGATTAACTATAATACTATAATGTTGTTGGTGATATATCCTGCGATTCTTGTCGATAACAAGAAGCAGGATCATAAACGCTAATTATTATATTAATAAGCGTCTAAGGGAGTTGTGCAGGTGATATAGTTATATATATATTCACATTGTGACTACACCAATCAGACACACTATTCCATAGTGTGATGGTCTAAGTAAGGCAGAGGAGAACATAGATATTAATTTATTGTTTAGAAAAGTTATAATTTGTGGTATACTATGGCGACTCTTGACTATTTTATTAAACAAGGCAAAGCACTGAGTATGGAGGGGGTATTTTTAAAAATTTTGCTTTGACTGCATATGAAAAAGCAGAGGCAAAAGAAGAAAGAGAAAGAAATGAGAAAAGAGAAAGAGAAGAAAGGGAATTTGCTATGGCGCAAGAAAAAGCAAATAAGGAAGAAAGAATTCGTATAGCAGAAATCGCTGCGGAACGAGAGAAAATGGAACATGAAAAGGCAATTCGTTTAGCTGAAATTGCTGCCGAGGAGGCAAAATTTGAAAGGGAGAAAGCTTTTGAGGTTGAGAAACTTCGTTTTCAACAACATCATGTTTCCCATGATTCAGATAGTAATGGTTCATCGAAGAAGGCAATCACAACCCCTAACTTTAATTTAAGACTACCACCTTTTTCTCCTCCTCACGACGATATAAGTTTTTATTTATTAAGATTTCAGGAAAGAGTCTCTTGCTTAAATATTGACAAAGATTCGTGGTCTGGTGTTTTTTCGGGTCTCCTCACAGGTGATGCAGTTGGGGTCTATCTGGGTATAGACCAAGATAAAAGACATGATTTTCAGGTCGTAAAGGCAGCATTTATACGCAGATATGGTCTGGATCAGGAAGGCTATAGACAAAAGTTTCGATCCATGTTGCCGGTAGAGGGTAACAATTTTGAGGATTTTGTTTCCTCCATAAAACTATGTCTCCAAAGATGGGTTGAACAGGCTTCTATCCCTAAAACTTTTGAAGGATTATGTGATCTCTTATTAAGAGATAAAATTGTTTCTTCGGTAAACCAGGATATTGTATCATTCTTACAAGAACGTAATCCGACTAGTATCGAGGAAATGGAAAAATTAGGTCAACAATTTTCCGTTGCTCATCCAAACTTGTCATTGAGCAGAGCAAAAGTCTGGGACTCATCTACTGCGTGTGCTGCGACGCACGGGAGATCGCGCACTCGTAACTTGGATAGACGATATAATCATAGAGAAAATAATCACACATCCTATAGGGGTAAATATAATTTTTACCATAATCGCTCACCTTCACGGGGTAGAGACAGGCATAATTTCAACAATTATAACAATAACCAATGGTATCGAAATAACCAGTATTCACACAACAAATATACTGACAATCATAATTTGTCACCGCGGGGTGGCCATTATGACAGGGACAACAATGGACATTCTCATTCAGACAATTTTTCAGATCGCAGAAGATCTCACTTCGTTAGAAGTCATAATAGAGCACGCTCACAGGCCAATGCTTGTCAGACGGTAGATAGAAATGTCAGTAATGACATTCATTCAACCAATAATCATGCCAATGCGTGTAACGTTGATTTAGAAAATTCTAATAATTGTACAGAATGTAAGATGTTATTTCAACCTGGAGCTACACCACGGCTTAAATGTGGACATGCCTTACCAGTGTTGTCATCTTATGACGGTGTTGGTACTCTCACTTTACATAATGGGTTTTTGTTTAACACTCCAATTAAAATTTTAAGGGACACGGGTTGCACAACGGTCGGGATTAGAAGGTCGTTAATCCCTCCGTCTTGTTTCACTGGAACGTCAGTGAAATGCATAACTTTCGGAGGCACGGTAGAGATATATCCCATGGCCGACGTAACAATAACCACGCCATTCTTTACTGGGAAAGTTCGTGTATGTGTTCTCAACAAGCCTTGCTGTGACTTGATTTTGGGAAACATAAAGGGTATAAAAGAATGTTCTACTGATGAAATTTCTGCATGGGAAAGAGAATATCTTTCTTTATCCAATGCTGTGACTACTAGAGCACAGCTGGTTGCAGAAGCAAATGAACTTAACGATAGCAATAATATCCCACACGTGACAACAAGTCATTACATAGATAAAAATGCATTCATTAACCAACAAAAAGATGACTCTTCTTTGGGACGTTTATTCACTTTAGCTACGGCTAAAACTATTACACATACAAATAATGCCAGACATTGGTATCAATTTCATGACAATATTTTGATACGTTGTTTTGACAATTATTCTTCGGTACTCAGACAAATAGTAGTACCTACGTCATTTCGATCACTAGTTTTATCTAATGCACATGATGTTCCTTTTGCGGGTCATATGGGGATTGCCCGCACAGCTTATAGATTGATGGCACATTTTTTTTGGCCAGGGGTTCATAAGGACGTCGCAACGTTTTGTAAATCATGCACTGTTTGTCAGGGAGTTGCACGTAAGGGTGCGCATCAGTTTGCACCCCTACAGACCACAGATATCTCTGTGCGTCCTTTTTATAAGATGGCTGTCGACATAATCGGGCCTCTTCCGGTGTTATCATCCAGAGGATTCCGCTTCATCTTAACTTGTATCGATCTATGCACCAGATGGCCTGAAGCCATACCTGTTAAGTCCATAACAACAATGTCGGTGACTGATGCATTATTATCGATATTTTCACGTATCGGATTTCCTGAAGAGCTTCTGTCAGATCATGGCACGCAATTCACTTCAGGTATGTTCTCGGAAATTTGTGATGTGCTTCACATCCGTCATACATTGAGTGCCAGATTAAATCCGCAATCAAACGGAGTTGTAGAACGCTGGAATTCTACATTAAAGCAAATGTTGGGCAAAGTAACAACAATGTTTCCCCATGATTGGGACCGGTTGATACCAGCGGTTCTCTTTGCGTATAGAGAAGTTCCTAATCGTCAAACTGGATTCTCACCATTTCAATTAGTTTTCGGGGCTAATCCAAGAGGACCAATGTCTATCTTACATGATTTGGTGATAACAAACGATGATAATACGGTTACGAAATCTAGTCACCAATATGTCACAGATCTACGTCAATGCATTGTGGACGCATGTGAGATCGCGACTGAAGCATCAGAATTAGCAAAATATAAGACTCGGTCGCGTATTAATCGTGATAGGAGATTAACATCATTATCGATTAACGATGAAGTTTTTGTTCTCTTGCCACTTAAAGGTGATCATTTGTTGGTTACGTGGCAAGGTCCTTTTAAAGTTGTGGGTAAGAAAACCGACGTGGATTACATCATCGACATTAGGGGTAAAAGAAAAACATTCCACACTAACATGTTACAACCTTACATTTCTAGACCTCTTCCACTCAAACATATTTGTGAATCTATCACAAATCAATCTCCGCATCTGGCATCTATTGCTTTAGTTGATGAAGAAGCAACTAGTTTCGCGGATGTACCGCTTGATTTTCCTGTGGTACCTATCCAAGCCTCTGAAACTTGGAAGGATGTAATCATTTGTAACGATTTACCTTCAGATCAGAAGAATCAGATTCTCAATCTATTGAAATCTTTTGAAGATGTGTTGTCTGATCTGCCTGGACGAACTAACATTATTTCTCACGAAATAAAATTATCGGATCCCACTCCGATTAAGTTACGACCGTATGCAATTCCTTTGCATATCAGAGAGCAGGTTGATAACGAGGTCGACAATATGTTGAAAATGGGGATAATCTCTCCATCAGATTCTCCATTTTGTTTTCCGATGGTAGCAGTACGGAAGAAAGACAAATCCATTCGTATATGCATTGATTTCCGTCGACTAAATAAAGTCACGATAACAGATTCTGAACCAATGCCTTTGCTGGAGGACTTGCTACCTCGTTTAGCTTCCGCTACTTTCTTTAGCAAATTCGATTTATCAAAAGGGTATTGGCAGATCCCTTTGACCGAAGAATGTAAATCATTGACGGCATTTGCAACATCGAAGGGTTTGTTCCAATACAATGTCATGTGTTTTGGGCTCAAAAATGCGCCTGCAACTTTTGTACGGATGATGCGTCGAGTATTTGGGAGCCGTTATGACCTAATATCTTATATAGATGACATTTGCATGTTTCATGACACATGGGAAGAGCATGTAGATGGTATACAATCTTTACTCCTGACACTAAGAATACACAATCTCACAGCCCGTCCATCCAAAATAGAAATTGGATTCAATGAAATTTCATTTCTAGGACACAAAATTGGCAAACATGTAATACAACCTGATGAATCTAATTTAAAACGCATACTTGATCTTACAATCCCAACTACAAAGAAGCAAGTACGGAGTCTATTAGGATTGGTGAATTTTTACCACAAGTTTATTCCAAGGTTCTCGTCTTTGACTGCTGTCTTATCTGATCTAACTAAAAGAGGTATGCCTAACAAAGTAGTTTGGACAGAACAATGTAACCAGGCATTACAAAACATTAAGACTCATTTTTCACAGTATCCGATATTAAGACTGCCAGATTTAAAAAGATCATTTATTGTTGTAACAGATGCTTCGCTCCACGCAATAGGCGGGTGTTTGGGACAAAGTTTTGATGGCAAGTTTCATCCGATCTACTACTTAAGTAGGAAACTGTCGGAAGCCGAATCCAAATACTCTATTTTCGACAGAGAACTGTTGGGTATAGTATGGACTTTGAATAAACTTCAAAAGTATGTGGTAGGTACGCATTTTACTATAATGACAGATCAGAGATCATTAACGTATCTGCAGACCTGTAAATCACCAAGTGCAAGACTTACGAGATTTGCACTGCAGTTGCAAGCGTATGACTTTGATATCGTCCATATAGAAGGACATAATAATGTAATCGCGGATACTCTGTCAAGAGTAATACATTGAACTATGTAACTGTCCTGGGTACAGGAAGTGACAACAAACAATATTTATGTTCATAATCAATTGATAGGTAGATTATATAGCGATATTTTCATAGCATTAATATGTTGCTCACAACTTGTTGCCACATATTTTAACTGCATTTCACTCATCGTGATATCATTTCACTCATTGCTTGAATTTGATTTTCCTTTTTATCATTATAGTTAAGTATAGTTAATGATGACCTGGAAACCTGCAGTTTCCAGTAGCGCGCAGGGGGGGTAATATGTGGTGTCTGCCCATGCACACCACATGTTAGATTTATTGAGTTTGAGTTAGTGCTGATAAATGCGGCACTATTTGGGATATTGAAAATAAGGCGCACCGGAAAATGACACAGAGTTTTTGTTGATATGTGAATGGCCAAGGTGAAGAAAAACCTTGAGCTTTGTGACAGCTGTGTTTTGGCTGTGTTTGCTTTTAAGTTTCAGTAGGAACCTACTACGAAGTGTTTACCTTCTGACAGGAGATGGTTTGTACAAGAGCTCGAATACTCTTGAAATAAAATTAATATGTGTGGAGAGAGTTAAGAAATAAGGATTAATTGGGACGAACGAGTATGCATGCTACAAGGAATATCAGTTATTAAAAGATGTCGAATTCGTTTCAAAAGAAGACTGTTTTAGTTCCTCATTGGTCAGTTAAAGAACCTGCATGTGTGTTGTGAAGTATGGAACAAAACTATGAAAAGTGAGAGATTTTACCCGGGATGTAACGGGGTAACGAGCATTATTATGAGCAACCGCCGGGGCAATCAAATATACATTAACAAAATCAACATATACATTAACTGTGGACAGGGGTAGCAATTTACCGGAAATAATAATAAACAAACACAAAATATATTCGAACAGCGCCCCCACCACATATATATATATATATATATATATATATATATATATATATATATATATATATATATATATATATATATATATATATATATATATATATATATATATATACGCCACTAGGCGTGGTGGAAACAGCGACAGATTGATCAATTTGTTGTTGCCCTAAGACGCCACTAGGCGTACTGGCCACATACTGCTTTGCCGGTTGGTGGCTAAGGATGGAAGAAGAAGAAGAAGATATATATATATATATATATATATATATATATATATATATATATATATATATATATATATATATATATATATACATAAATATATATATATATATATATATATATATATATTTATGTATTATTCCTGTGATTTAATCCATGAGTGTTAGAAAGTGAAAAGGCCTGTGTTAAAAATATTCCAGGACGAATGTGTTGCGTGCTGGACCGCAAAGCATGTGTTGGTTTTAGAGGCGAAAGCCAGCGTTGTAAAAGGTGTAGGTTTATTGAAAATGATGTCAAGAATACGACTGTAAGTTTAATAATACATTTGAAAGAGTATTTGTTAAAGGAATGACATGTATCCTGAAACCTAAGGAAGGATTATCAGTAATTGTAGTACTGAATCGATCAATGTATCACTTGTAAATTTATACTATTCCAAATCATTGTATGGAACCAATCATGGACAAAGGAATCAACTTAGGAAATTTTAGTCACAATGAACGTACTGTGATGGGTGGTGAAGGTAAATTGTCCTGTGCATATGTGAGCACAATGTCTGACGCTGTATGTTATGTCCTTTGTGTGTAAAGGCAGAGTAGTGCTGGACCATACAGAGGTTCTGATTATTTGAATTTCAGGTTTTATCCTGCAAACTTTGTACCTTGAACATTACCCGAAGTATCTGATACCTATAACCGATTGGACTCTGAGATATGATAGCTCGTGAAGTTGTTGAAGCCAGACACCATTGTCCACTGCCTGGCAATTCACAGAAGTATTCGTCCACGGACGAAGAGTGTTGGATTTTCTGGATTTTAAGATAAGTGGCCTTATCTAGCCACTGATCAGCGTGTTCAATAAAAGATATCACCACAAAAGAAAACATAAATATATTACTAATATTTCAGTGGAGGATGAATTTAAGGACATTATAAATCCACCATACCTTCACCATCAAAATCATTGACATTGTATTAAATATAAAATTATTCATCAGTGTGGAAGACAATAGAAACTTCAATACAAGATTATGTTTTATAAATTTAAGTTTCTATGTGTATTTATTTCATGATGTAAATACCTTTGAGTTTTCCTAATTAACCTAACCGAAAAGAGAACCGGTTTAGGTTAAATAAATTGTAAATATATATATATATATATATATATATATATATATATATATATATATATATATATATACTTACTTACTTAGTCGTTCCCCCTCTACCGTGAGGTGTAGAGGTTTGGAAGAGAGAGCGCCAGACTATATATATATATATATATATATATATATATATATATATATATATATATATATATATATATATATATATATATATATATATATATATATATATATATATATATATATATATATATATATATATATATATATATATATATATATATATATATATATATATATATATATATATATATATATATATATATATATATATCAACAGACATGCTGAAATTATTTGCATTAAAGTTTCAAGTTTGGTTGATACATATTTTAGATTGATAAATAGACCCTATTAAATACCCCTAGAACAACTTGTCAACATAAACAAATACACATAATACCAAAGGAGAATCTTCGAAAGGAGCAAATAGATTTTCAGGACATATCCTTTTAACGCCTGGAGGTTTATACAGCTGGATTCTAACCTTTGATGTCAATACACCCTTATTCTTTTCCAGAAAAGGGGGTATGTCTTGTAAGACCAGTCTCTTACCTGGCACTATCCTTGTATCATCTGATACATCTTTTATGTCTAGGATATCTTTGACTTTAATAACATCTCAAACCTTTCGTGACAATCATCATCATCGTCGTCACCATCATCATCATCATCATCATCATCATCATCATCATCATCATCATCATCATCATCATCATCATCATCATCATCATCATCATCATCATCATCATCATCATCATCATCATCATCATCATCATCATCATCATCATTACCACCATCATCATCATCACCGTCGTCCTCATCACCGTCATCATCATCATCGTCGTCACCATCATCGTCGTCGTCATCACCATCTTCGTCATCATCATCGTCATCATCATCATCGTCGTCACCCTCATCATCACCACCACCATCGTCATCATCATCGTCATCATCATCATCATCATCATCATTTTTCTTTGCGTTCCTTATGGAGCATAGAGTCACCACTACAGAAGGATCCTTTAAGGAAGCCTGCACCAGTATTGACATGTATTTGTAGCGGTGGTTGTTGAAGCAGTGTGTTCTACATGATGAAGTGGCCAGCCCCCATATCCAACGTTATGTTAGTCGTCTTGTACAACATGCCTGACGGGCAGTCGTGCTATTTCTTTCTTGGGCTCATCAAAAACCTCCGGGAACCACTAGAGGAGACCGTACCATTACTTCTTTACAATATGTACTCTATTCTTTGACGACTTGACCAGGCACCCTTTAATCCAGCCTGCTGATAGACCACGGCATTGATGTAGTGGTGGTCGTAACATTTTCTTTAATTATATGTGGGTTTCATTGATACTTTATTTTTTGTTTACTAACAATTGTGAACAAGTCTATTTTTCTTGTATTAATAAATAGTAGAAGTAAGCTGGTGAAGTGCGGTCAGAAACACAGAAAACCAAAAACATACAGGGGTAGGCGACAGCAATCTTAAGATCAAACGTATAGAATGGAAATGGATCGGTTTAGAGCAATGACAAGATATAGACGCCAGTGGGCTGCACTCCACAATGGCACAGAAAGAAAGGCTGGCCTTTAGAGAGAGACATGCGTTTCAGTGTGAACTCTTGAATAATAGAAAGACAAGGAGACAGAACGGTCAAAAACAGAATTGTGTGGAGATTATTTTTATCCGTTCGGTAAGATCGTTCAGGAGTGAAAAGGCCGGATGATAATTTTCAGCAAAATTATCGTACTCATCATCATCATCATCATCATCATCATCATCATCATCATCATCATCATCATCATCATCATCATCATCATCATCATCATCATCATCATCATCATCATCATCATCATCATCATCATCATCATCATCATCATCGTCATCATCATCCTCATCATCAGCATCAACACTATCATCATCAACATAATCATCATCATCACTATTATCATACCATCATTATTATCATAATCATCAACATTATCATCAACAACATCATCAACAACATCATCATTATCATCATCATAAACATTATCGAAATTATCATCATCATCATCATCATCATCATCATCATCATCATCATCATCATCATCATCATCATCATCATCATCATCATCATCATCATCATCATCATCATCATTACCATCATCATTACCATCATCATCAACATCATCATCACCATCCACATTATCATCATAATCAACATTATCATCATCATCAACATTATCATAACCATCATTATCATCATCAACATTATCATCATCATCAACATTATCATAACTATCATTATTATCATAATCATCAGCATTATCATCATCATTAACATTATCGTCATCATCATCATTATCACCAACATCATCATTCTCATCATCATCATAAACATTATCATCATTATCAGCAACATTATCATCATTATCATCAACATTATCATCATCATCAACATCATCAACATTATCATCAACGTTATCTTACCCATCATCATCATCATCATCATCATCATCATCATCATCATCATCATCATCATCATCATCATCATCATCATCATCATCATCATCATCATCAACATCAACATCAACATTATCCTCATCATCAATATTATCATTACCATCATTATTATCATAATCATCAACATTACCATCATCATCAACATTATCAGCATCATCATCATCATCATAAACATTATCATCATTATCAACATTATTATTATCATTATCATCAACATTACCATCATCATCAACATCATCATCACCATCCACATCATCATCATCATCATCATCAACATAATCATCATCATCAACATTATCATAACCATCATTATCATCATCAACATTATCATCATCATCATCAACATTATCATAACCATCATTATCGTCATCAACATTATCATCATCATCAACATTATCATAGCTATCATTATTATCATAATCATCAACATTATCATCATCATTAACATTATCTTCATCATCATTATCATCAACATCATCATTATCATCATCATCATAAACATTATCATCATTATCAGCAACATTATAATCATCATCATCATCAACATTATCATCAACATTATCATCATCATCAACATTATCATCATCATCAACATTATCATCATCATCATTTCCCCATTCGCACATTACAAAGCATGCAGCCAGCACTTTGCCTCCCCTCCCAACCCCCCCCCACCCCCCCCCCCCACCCCCTCCCCTACCCCCCTCTCTCTACAGGATGCCTGTACCAGAGCTGGTTGTTTCTGGAGTACTGTGTTTTACACTATGAGGTTACCAGCCCCAGTGTGTCACGTTATATCTATCATCTCATGTGACGTATTCTCTCCAGAACGTTGTCTCCATTACAGCTGCTCTGAAAGCATCACGATTCTGGGCAAGTCGACCTGCATCATCCAAAGACAAGTTCAGACTCTCTGTGATGTCCTGAGTCCACCGTCGTCTAGGTAGTCCCCTTCCCCTTTTTCCAGGGACCATGCCTTCCATTACTAATTTTTCCAGACTATTATGTCTTTTTAAATGACCGAAAAATTTCAGCTTCCTTATTGCGATGAGGGAGCCGCGGTAGCATAGTGGTTAGTGCACTGGCTTCCTAGCTCAGTGGTCCATGGTTCGATCCCCAGATGAGGTGGGATTTTTGTAGGCCACAAACGGCTCCTGGGTCGACCCAGCCCCAATTGGGTACCAGAGCAACTCTGCGAACGTTAAGGTGGCCGGCGTGATGCTGACCACATCACCCCTAGTGTGCCGATGGTCGAGAAAATATGGGCCTAACACCATATTCCCAATATACCTCAATGGGCGTGTAACGGGATCCTTTACTTTTTTTTATTGTGATGGTATTTAAGAATTCTCCTCTACATTTAGTGAGTGCAGTTCTTCTCTGTTGGTTTTTTTCTTTTCTGTCCAGGGTATTCTCAGCATCCTTCTGTAGCATTTCATTTCGATGACGTAATCTTTTTTGCAACTGTTTTATTGAGTGTCCATGTCTCGTAGCCGTATGTTGCTACTGGGAATATACATGCTCTGATCAGTTGTAACTTTGTTTCTTTGCTTGTGCCTTGCCATAGGTTTTTCATTTTGTATTAGTCTGTGTGAGGCAATTGCAAGTCTTCTTTTAATTTCTACTGCGCAGTCGCCAGGGATCGTCATACCACATGCTTGACAAAGTACAGGGTGTTTATAAAGTCGCTGTGCAGTGAATTTGAAAAGTATTTTAGAAATTACGTCACGAATGATGCAAATTTACGTCATGATATTCTGTGTTCCACAATCCCGTTTGCAGCATTACACAAAAAGCCCCAATTGAAAACCACATCTCTGGTGACGTATTCTCGCCCGGGCGTAAATTTCACTGCACAGAGACTTTATAAACACCCTGTAGTAGTCCTATTCTCTGTGTGTCTCCCCATAACCCCCCCCCCCCCCCCCCCCCCCCCCCCCCCAGGAAATACGCAGATCTCAAGAGGTGTGGTAGCTGGTTTGTCTTTTAGTAAATAAATAAATATTACACACACATATAAAGGTATGTTTCAGCCACTCGTGAGAAATAAAGAAATAGAAAACTAAACAACAGAAAAAAATAATAGAAGTGAGTGGCTTATCGGAGAACCTAACCCAGGACTTTCCGAACGGCACCACCGCCTAGCTACGGAAGCGAATCTCACTATCCTCCCTGCCAACTAGGCTCATCACTGTTTTTTTATATATTTTTTTAATAGTTTTATACTTCATTATTTCTCACGAGTGCCTGAAACATAACTTTATGTGTGTAATATTTATTTATTTACTGTTTACAGGCCTCGGGTTTCCCCTCTTCATTTGGTTATTCTGTTCCTTGCTAGTTTATTTGTGTTTAAACTTAGCAGCTCGATCAGACTATTTCAAAACATGCTACCCTCCGCACACAGTGTGACCCGTGCTGGTTAATGATTTCTTCTTTGTACTTTGTGGTCATTTATTTGTTCTCATGATGACCTCCCGTATTTAGATGATGATTGTCACGCCCCTCTATAATAATTATGGAATACAGCAATGCTAGCAGATTATTGTTGGACCCTTGTGAGAGATGCTCCAGAAACTCATTACAAGCGACAGGCAAAAAGGTGTCGCTGTGAATCATTTCCGCTATGAGCATTATTATCATATGGTATGTATTTGCAAATGTGTAAAACTTGTTTCATGGATATTTTTAAAAAACTAGAGCTAATCTGGTGTTTTAACTGCAATTTTCATATTTAGCAGCCCAAACAACATAAAGGTACCTTGGTTTAACCTCAGATACACACAAAAAGTCAAAATTTGTTGTTCAGTGTAATTGACGTCCTGTACTTTCAATCAGTCAATCAATACATTTTACTCACCTTCGAGCAGAGGCCTTCAACAAACACATTCCAAGTCCGCCTAACCTGTGCTATAATCTCAATGTCTTGTCAGGTTTTCCTCATGATTTTCATCTGTGTCTCCAGTTCTCTTCCCCGTCTGCTTTTCATTATGTCCCCACTTCTTATACAATGGGGTTTCCAGAACAAGGACTTCCTGATAATCAAATCAGCAGGTGTCCTCAATGTGTGTGATTTCCATTGCCAGAGTCTTTTTTTCATCTCTTGTCCCAAAGGTTCTTCTCATCAGTTCGATGTTGGTGATCTTGTCATACTACTCGTCAATCCTTATAGTTTACACAAACACCCATTTGTGAAAGTTTATAACTTCTTGGTTGTTTTCTCTTTCGGTTATTCTCCATGTTCAGAGCTATACAATAGTACTGACTTAATACTTTAGTTGAGCCTTCTTATTTGTGAGTAGACCTAACCTCATCATGAATATTACGAGGTATGCATTCTGTTGCACAAAGCCGGACATATTCCAGAATCTTTAGTTGTTTGCACCGAAATGTATCAAGGCTGAGAGAGACGCATGCTGGTTGTGAGATGACGATGTTTGTTGACATTAGTTTGCTGAAGGCTGTGTTAGGGAGCGGACGTGTTTATGAATATGAGTACGATATTGAAAATGTGAGACTGAGGATATGTTTCTTGTGAGAAAAGAATCGTGGATGAGTTAGAAAATTACGGACAGCCAGTGACGAAAGAAAGTTGTTTACGGCGTCCTATGAAATGAATCTGATTTGATTAATGAGTGCAGGGCCGGCTATAGGGTATTTGCCTTCCTTGGAAAACAGCTGATTATTCCACTCTATGCAAACTTAAGTAGTTCGTATATATTTTTGAGGTTCAAAATAATGACCCTGTTATAACGTCTAAGGTTGTAGATTATTCAAAACGATCAACACTGCCATGCAACATCTTTTGAAAGAAATGTAGATAACTTACGTAGACATCTGTCACGTAGGTTTTATATTCATTTAATTTCCTACAACTTCTTCCTATTCTTTCACCGAATTCTCTCTTTTATTATCTCTGTATTTTCCTTTTTCCTGTATATTTTTCATCCATTCGTTTTGCGAATATTATTTACATATAATTCGTAAACTTTACCTGTTTTCCTTTCTCTAAAACTGAGAATCGCGCTAGGACGATATTACGTAGATGTCAGGGCTGCAGGGCGTCATAAGGCGTGATAAGTCGGTTCGCTGAACATAGGACGTAGCAAATCGTCTACATTCTCACCGAGCGCGCGAGTTTCTTCTCGGCATTAGTCCCGGTGAGGTGTGATACTTTACATCTGCACCGGTCAGTATCCAGACATTTGTCTGGAAAATCCCAAACTGACACGGCGCTCACTTGGGCCATGGTCAGCTGTAGTGTGAAAACTGCCCTGAAATGGAGTCAGGCTGTCTGGGATTTGAAACTGACACGCGTACATCGTGGTCAGTAGGTGACAGTTACGACACGCGTTAAGCGGACGTAAATGTTGGGAGTAGGGGAGATAATTTCGCTTGGCGAAGTAAGTTTGGGCCCTTTGTCTGATTTTAAGATATTGGCCAAGTTTGAAACTTTAATTTCATTCTCGCTCATAGACTCCACAGTAGATAGGTCGCTCGAAAACAGAATAGCTGTTAGCGAAGATCTCAGTTTGTTTCGGCAATTTGTCGAACTTCTAGACTTCCAGAAATATTTTCAGCATTTTTATTCTTAAGTTGTGCGACTACCTGTAATTCTGTGGTTGAGGTAATTAATATGATAGATATATAGATTTTTGTGAGTGTTAAAGTGTTAAATCGCTTAATTCATTTTAATCTATTTCTTTAGCGCAGAAGAGAAATAAAGTGGTAGGGATATTATATTTTCTAGGGAAGCATTCAGTGGAAAGCAGAATAAAATTAAAATTTCTAGCTTATAACGGCAATTGTAGCTATTTATAAATTTAATTTAACTGCTAATACTCAGTCGAGTGTATTTTTCTAAACTAACGTATAAACTCTAGAATCCAGCCTCATGAATGGTGACGGAATACGCACGTGTGTTCTTAATTCATTAGGATTGCTGATTTTTAAATATAACTTACGTCACGGGAAGTTTAAATGATAAGCAAAGCTCTCTGCTTGCAAGTTTAAATGTAAGTTTTAACCAGTACAGATTCTGTTTATTATATTATATGTGTTATTTTTCCTCCACACAGTGAAAGTTTTGGGGTGACCCTAACTTTACCAGCACCTAGTAGTAGTTTCCATACTTGTGAAGAAATAGACAGTCCTTATTTTGAACCACGTGGGTTTTCTCGAGTAACACTGATCTGACGGTGCAAGTTAGACAGAAATACTAATATCCCTATAACGGGTTTTCAAAGACTGTAATGATAAATACTGGACCTTGGAGCCAGCACTTAATTTCTTCTAGAAACTCTATATAATTTGCTGCCTGGTGGCGTGAATATTAACAATCATTTCCCGACTAGATTATATCTTGTGGACAAATCTGTGGTGTGACTAAAGTGAATCCTATACTGAGGGAAGGCACCGACCTGACATTCATCATTTTTTAGAAACCTACGCTATTGACACTGTGCTCTGCTAACTCCCGCGCCTGGAATAATTGTTAGGTGACTTAATCAGACATTTGAACAAATTTGCATACCCAAGTAGTCGTTCCCGGAGACTCCAAGTTAAATACGTCTTTTGGAACTGGGGACTTCTTGGCAGAAGACTGCATTTTTTTGAGTCTGTGTGAAAATCTAAAATCAATGTGTTCCAAGAGGCAGCGAGCAAAGTCGTGAGTACCTGAATGAGAAGCCATGGCGGAATGAATGAGTGTACGCTGGTCTGAGTGATATTTTCACTATTATATCTTTGACACCCTGTTGCTGTCCTAATTTTTTTTTCAATCTGCATAATTTGTTGCTAAGGCTAGAGTTCTTGTGTTTTGTCTTAGGTTAAATCAGATTTTTTTCAAACTCTGTGCATATAATTACGAGATAAAACAAAGACAACTCTTAGACTCAAACTCTATGTATCTGTGACTCGGGCGCCATCATCTGTTCTCTTAACGGGGCCGGGCTAAACCTAGAGTTAACACTATAACGGGGCTATCATCCTTGCAACATTTCCTTGATTTTTTATGACTATGTGTATATGTATTTTCCTTGATGTACTTTCTTTGATGTTGTGAGCCGATTTTTCCTGATAATAAAATCGCTCTTGAACTAATTAATCGTGTTTGGTCAGCTCGTTCTAGATAATATATATATCATTGTTATAGTTTTCCCACGTCTGTGTGTTTACCTGTCGTCACGTGTATGTGCGTGCCTGTGAGTGATAGAAATATACGTAATATGTATATTGGTGTAGTCTGTCTGACGCTGTAACAACTGTTGTAGAAGATAGGTGAGAGAGAGAAGAATTCTTTTCGCTTTCAGAGACAGCCACTATATCAAATCTATCATCTCACGTGTGTGGAAATTCTATTACCTTTCACTAACTCTCACTGAGTCTATCACCTATTCAAACCTATTCAGAAGGGACCAAACCTAGTCTTAATTCTCCTATCGGAAATCTACGACAAATGAGGGCTCGTTTCCGGTCTTTGAACTTAGAATAGGAAGACGAGTACGACAAACGTGGACTCGTCTATCTGGATTTTGAACTTAAGATTCTGTATTCTGATATAGAGTAAGAGTGTGATGTCTTGTGAGTTGTTATATCTTTAAAAATAATTACCCCCTAGACTAGCGATCTGTTTACGGGCGTGCTGACCACACAAACTAATAAGTTTTTTTTTCCACAGCATCTTTGAATAATATACATTTTGGTTACAGGTTGATTTTGTCGGGATATATGTTAACTGCTGATTGTAATACTAAATGCTGGTAAAGTGGTGAGTGTATAACATTCACTGGGTACTGAGGCAGAACGGCGTTTGAACTAAGTTAAGGAGTGTGTTTCGGACTTTTTGTCCAGATTAATTCCCTCCCTTACCCGATCTGACTTCAGGGGCGAACTTATAGTGGATTTTTAAAAATTAAGGGATTATTTTTCTCTTTAATTTTTGCAATATTCTTTTGCTTTTCCACTGTAGCAACTTATTTTTCAGTTGTAATCTTAACTACCATTTATTTGGCGTAGTCGTGTTTTGCATTAAGTGCTTTATTGCCGATAATAGCAGCGATAGTTAGATTTTAATTTGGAGGAGGTATCCCAGGGTTAAGGATATCATCTTTTGATTTTTGGTAATTTTTTTTCTCGTAAGTGGTAGGAACCAGTGTATCCTTTTTCCTATTTTCGTTCTCCACTAGTCTCAGTCACTGACATAATATGGCCGAGAGGGCAAAGCTTAGACAACTTCTCAGGGACGAAGCGAGAGAGGAGGGACTGGAAGGAGAAGAAGCGAAAGCATTTGTCAGAGACGAACTTGAGAGATATGATGCGGAGAGGAAAGCAGCGGAAGCTAAGGAAAAAGCAGCCGCAGATTTACAGCAGAAGAAGATGGATGAGGAAATGGAAATTCGCAGGATGCAGCATGAGGAAAAAGAGAAGGAGAGACAGCATGAGAAGGAGAGGGAGGAGAGACAGCATGAGGAAAGAGAAAATGAGCAACGACGACAGCATGAGTTGGCTCTTAAAACTCTAGAATTCCAAAGTCGTGGTGCTGCCTCTACCTCCAGCAATGGAGAATCTTCTCCTCATTCCTCCCTAACTGATCCTGCTAACACTCAATCTCTTCAACTAAATGCTATGTCTTTCACTCTTGAATCTTTTCCTTGTCCAAATGAGAAGATTGACACATGGTTAGAAAAATTTGAGAAAATTGCAACTCTGTACGGGTTAGAGAGGTCGCGTTGGAATATGAAACTTTCCCAGGCCCTAAAAGGTTCTGCTTATGATGTTTATTCTAAGCTGGAAAGTAGCCAACAAGACGACTACGATGTGTTGAAGAAAGCGTTACTGGAGCGCTTTGAAATGAACGCTCGCAAGTTTTTGCAACTGTTTCGCAACAGCCGGAAAGAGAATTCTGAAACTTTTCACCAGTTCTCATCTCGTCTTAAGGGATATCTAACAAAGTGCCTTGAGCTTTCGCAGCTCCCCTCTACCTATGAAGGTCTTGAGGAACTTGTTCTAACTGAACAAATAAAGAACACTTTGTCTGCTGATACCCGGAGATTTCTCGCTGAGCAGGGGGCAGAAAAACTTGGAGACATTTTGGAAAAGTCTGAGCGTTATCACAATGCGCTGGCTGAACTACCGGCCACAAAGCGGAAACCGACAGAGGAGCATTTTCGAAAACATAACCTAGAGCAATCTTCTCAGGCTTCTAACCAAAACAACCACAGAGAAACTGGACCTCAAAACCCCCCTCCTGAAAAATCCAAGTTCTACAAGAACAAGTACCCCAACCACCCCAAACAGTCTGATCAACCCGACCGCCCTACATGGCAGCGTAGCCAGAAAGGACAAGGTGGCAAAGGGAGAACCCCCGAGCACGGGACATATGATCAGACCGAGCACACCGAGCCTAAACGCATCGGATGCTTATTAACAGTCTCGCAAGGCGGAATTATTGACAGTGATTCCCAACCTCTTGGGGATAGACCCTCAACGCGAGGTATTGTTACTTTGAACGGTTCTCAAACTTCTTGCTTATTTGACACGGGGCTTTCTTATGATTGCATTGTTGCCAGAAAGCTGGTTAAACCCGGTCAAGAGACAGGAGAGACCGTCAAACTTTGTGGAGTTCGTAAGAGTGATGCACCTACAGCGCTTCCCATCGCATTGGTGGAGATACACTCTGACTTTGTCAGAGGTGTGATCAAAGCGGCTGTTATGGATGATCCCATCTACCCAGTCATACTTGGCGGGAGATACGTGTGTATTGGGAAACCGGAAGAGCCGATTGTGGCAGCAGTAACTACAAGAGGGCAAACCAAGAAGGAACGGGAGCCTGCGCCTAATTTGTTACCTATGGAACTTAAAGAAGCGCAACAAAAGGATCCTACTTTGGCACCCTGCTTTAGGAAACTGCCCATGGCGAAGGAACCCAAACAGCACGGGGACATTTTTTCTGAGGATGGCGTACTTTATCGGAGAACGGGCAAGCCTGACCAAGGTTACAACCAGCTCCTAGTACCGAAACAGTACAGAAGCCAAATCCTAGAAATGGGGCACTCTCTTCCCTTTAGCGGACATATGGGACAGAACGCCACAAACCAACGTATAACCACTCATTATTGGTGGCCAGGAGTAAATACTGATATTATCAGATATGTCAAATCCTGTGCCCAGTGCCAACGTGTGCCACCCAAGCAACGGGCACCCCCAGTTTCTTTGGGTGAAATGCCAATAGTGGGTACACCATTCGAACGGGTTGTGATCGACATTTTAGGGCCTTTCGAAAGGACTAAAAGAAGGAACAGGTTCATCCTGACCTTAGTCGATACATGCACTTTATGGGCAGAAGCTATCCCGCTAACATGCGCAGATGCCAAGCATGTCGCAGAAGCCCTCGTGCAGATTTTCACTCGGTTGGGATTCCCTCAGCAAGTGTTGACGGATAATGGATCTCCATACCGAAACCTGTTGATGGATGAGATCGTTAAGATCTTGAGGACCCAACACATCCACACTAAGCCATATACTCCGGCGGGAAATGGGCTCGTGGAACGTGCTAATGGAAACCTCACCATGATGCTAAGTAAGCTGGCACAAGTGAAACCTGAAGATTGGGATCTCTGTATTCCTGCAGCATTTATTTGGCTACAGAGAATCTCCTCATACTTCCACAGGATTTCCGCCAGCTACACTCTTATTCGGCAGACCCATTAAGGGCCCGCTTGAAGCCTTACTTCAGTCTCTGACAGACGAGAAGGCTGATGAGACAGTTGTCTCAGCCAGTAAATATGTGTCGGTTTTAAAGGAACGGTTGAAACTAGGGTGGGACCTAGCAACGACTAACTTTAAGCGAGCACGCACCAAGCACGCTAACCGATACAGGAAAGTCGCGGAAGAGAGAGAACTGGAAGCAGGAGAGAAAGTTTTGGTGTTGCTCCCTACCGAGAACAACCAACTGAAGATCGGATGGCAAGGGCCGTTTACCGTCCTGAAAAAGATTTCTAAGGCTAACTACCAGATCTCTATTGAAGGAAAGGAGAAGGTTTTCCATTTAAATCTCTTAAAGAGATACTTGGAAAAACCAGTGCCAACCTCCGACCATCTCCTGACGATCGCCAAAACTGACGAAGATGACGATAGTGGCAGGGATATTCCACCGCTATCACAGGAAATCTTTCAAAAATGTCAGAAGCGGCGACGCTCTTTCAAGCGCGCATATGAGACATTCCAGGGGAAGGAAACTTTGAGGAGTGGACTTGAGTAGGAATTGGACAGAGATGGAGGGGGAAGAGGAGAGGGAAGAAGACAGACACCCCGAAGCTACGGTTATAGGAAATTAAACTCCATAACGTAGACATGGAGTGCTTCCATATCTTAAAGGGGGGAGGCTCTGTCACGTAGGTTTTATATTCATTTAATTTCCTACAACTTCTTCCTATTCTTTCACCGAATTCTCTCTTTTATTATCTCTGTATTTTCCTTTTTCCTGTATATTTTTCATCCATTCGTTTTGCGAATATTATTTACATATAATTCGCAAACTTTACCTGTTTTCCTTTCTCTAAAACTGAGAATCGCGCTAGGACGATATTACGTAGATGTCAGGGCTGCAGGGCGTCATAAGGCGTGATAAGTCGGTTCGCTGAACATAGGACGTAGCAAATCGTCTACATTCTCACCGAGCGCGCGAGTTTCTTCTCGGCATTAGTCCCGGTGAGGTGTGATACTTTACATCTGCACCGGTCAGTATCCAGACATTTGTCTGGAAAATCCCAAACTGACACGGCGCTCACTTGGGCCATGGTCAGCTGTAGTGTGAAAACTGCCCTGAAATGGAGTCAGGCTGTCTGGGATTTGAAACTGACACGCGTACATCGTGGTCAGTAGGTGACAGTTACGACACGCGTTAAGCGGACGTAAATGTTGGGAGTAGGGGAGATAATTTCGCTTGGCGAAGTAAGTTTGGGCCCTTTGTCTGATTTTAAGATATTGGCCAAGTTTGAAACTTTAATTTCATTCTCGCTCATAGACTCCACAGTAGATAGGTCGCTCGAAAACAGAATAGCTGTTAGCGAAGATCTCAGTTTGTTTCGGCAATTTGTCGAACTTCTAGACTTCCAGAAATATTTTCAGCATTTTTATTCTTAAGTTGTGCGACTACCTGTAATTCTGTGGTTGAGGTAATTAATATGATAGATATATAGATTTTGTGAGTGTTAAAGTGTTAAATCGCTTAATTCATTTTAATCTATTTCTTTAGCGCAGAAGAGAAATAAAGTGGTAGGCTATTATATTTTCTAGGGAAGCATTCAGTGGAAAGCAGAATAAAATTAAAATTAAAATTTCTAGCTTATAACGGCAATTGTAGCTATTTATAAATTTAATTTAACTGCTAATACTCAGTCGAGTGTATTTTTCTAAACTAACGTATAAACTCTAGAATCCAGCCTCATGAATGGTGACGGAATACGCACGTGTTCTTAATTCATTAGGATTGCTGATTTTTAAATATAACTTACGTCACGGGAAGTTTAAATGATAAGCAAAGCTCTCTGCTTGCAAGTTTAAATGTAAGTTTTAACCAGTACAGATTCTGTTTATTATATTATATGTGTTATTTTTCCTCCACACAGTGAAAGTTTTGGGGTGACCCTAACTTTACCAGCACCTAGTAGTAGTTTCCATACTTGTGAAGAAATAGACAGTCCTTATTTTGAACCACGTGGGTTTTCTCGAGTAACACTGATCTGACGGTGCAAGTTAGACAGAAATACTAATATCCCTATAACGGGTTTTCAAAGACTGTAATGATAAATACTGGACCTTGGAGCCAGCACTTAATTTCTTCTAGAAACTCTATATAATTTGCTGCCTGGTGGCGTGAATATTAACAATCATTTCCCGACTAGATTATATCTTGTGGACAAATCTGTGGTGTGACTAAAGTGAATCCTATACTGAGGGAAGGCACCGACCTGACATTCATCATTTTTTAGAAACCTACGCTATTGACACTGTGCTCTGCTAACTCCCGCGCCTGGAATAATTGTTAGGTGACTTAATCAGACATTTGAACAAATTTGCATACCCAAGTAGTCGTTCCCGGAGACTCCAAGTTAAATACGTCTTTTGGAACTGGGGACTTCTTGGCAGAAGACTGCATTTTTTTGAGTCTGTGTGAAAATCTAAAATCAATGTGTTCCAAGAGGCAGCGAGCAAAGTCGTGAGTACCTGAATGAGAAGCCATGGCGGAATGAATGAGTGTACGCTGGTCTGAGTGATATTTTCACTATTATATCTTTGACACCCTGTTGCTGTCCTAAATTTTTTTTCAATCTGCATAATTTGTTGCTAGGGCTAGAGTTCTTGTGTTTTGTCTTAGGTTAAATCAGATTTTTTTTTCAAACTCTGTGCATATAATTACGAGATAAAACAAAGACAACTCTTAGACTCAAACTCTATGTATCTGTGACTCGGGCGCCATCATCTGTTCTCTTAACGGGGCCGGGCTAAACCTAGAGTTAACACTATAACGGGGCTATCATCCTTGCAACATTTCCTTGATTTTTTATGACTATGTGTATATGTATTTTCCTTGATGTACTTTCTTTGATGTTGTGAGCCGATTTTTCCTGATAATAAAATCGCTCTTGAACTAATTAATCGTGTTTGGTCAGCTCGTTCTAGATAATATATATATCATTGTTATAGTTTTCCCACGTCTGTGTGTTTACCTGTCGTCACGTGTATGTGCGTGCCTGTGAGTGATAGAAATATACGTAATATGTATATTGGTGTAGTCTGTCTGACGCTGTAACAACTGTTGTAGAAGATAGGTGAGAGAGAGAAGAATTCTTTTCGCTTTCAGAGACAGCCACTATATCAAATCTATCATCTCACGTGTGTGGAAATTCTATTACCTTTCACTAACTCTCACTGAGTCTATCACCTATTCAAACCTATTCAGAAGGGACCAAACCTAGTCTTAATTCTCCTATCGGAAATCTACGACAACATCACAACACAGTTTATTCAACGATCCATTTTAACATTAAGAATCCATTAGGTTAATATTGATAGTCCATTCAACAGGGCAAACTTTACTGGGCAATCATCTATGTATGTCCTTTAACATTCAGCGTCGAGTAATGTCCGTCGCAATTGCATCAGCGATATAGCTGTCTTATCATTATATAAAGAATACTTCTTTTCTTCATGAAGACTGTCGCATAATGCGATTGGACTCGATATCTTAGGTAATCCAACACAGCGACACACACACCCAGCGAACACAGTCCACACTGGGTAACGCGAAGATTTGTTTTTGACCAATGGGAGCTTCGCAAGATATTTGCCTCCAAACTAGTAGGCATGTAGCTGAAACATGGTCGGAGTCGAAATGTGTGCTCAGAGGTTTGTCTTTCCATCGAAATTGTGAAAATTCGAGTTGATTACTAATAATACGGTTATCAAGGTTGGATATTAGAAAGCATAAGCTTTGTTCAGATACCTACATCGTCTTGTTATGTGCCTGTGTAACTCAAGATAATTGAGGTGAAAGACAAAAATACATGAATCTCACAG
The DNA here is from genome assembly GCA_024509875.1 of Oreohelix idahoensis. Taxonomy (NCBI): domain Eukaryota; kingdom Metazoa; phylum Mollusca; class Gastropoda; order Stylommatophora; family Oreohelicidae; genus Oreohelix; species Oreohelix idahoensis. The sequence goes on from JAMPIV010007947.1 coordinate 315,615, forward strand.
AGTTCTGCACAGTGTCGTTAACCGTAGCAGAAGAGAAAATGGATTGTATTGAATAAAAGTTACACAGGACGACAGATCTAAATCGGCCGGTTATATCAGGACTAAGATGAAGAAAATCGGTTGGAGGATACTGGAAAATAAATTTATTGAAATTTTACCACATTAAAAAAAAAAAAAACTTGATCCGCAAAATTTTGCAGAATGCAGGAACGAACGATCGACCTATGACGTCACTGCTTTTCAGTTTGTATGATAGTACTGTATAAAAAGGACAAGAAAACTGAACTGACACTCATCGCCAATTTTGAAACACAGACGATAGAGTTCGCCATCAAGCACCTTTGGCATCTCTACGTGTGTGCAGCCAGTCAGGGGATTTAAAGCCCTGTATATATTTCTGAATTGAGGATAAGACTGATTAAGTAATAAATATGTAATTAATATTATTTTATTGCATAGTACATTGAGTGAAATTATACTGTGAAATTCTTGGAGGGAAGAAGCCATTGATGCTGTATATTTTTTTTTTTAAATGAACCACAGGAATGATTTGGATTGTAAAATAGTTTTCTGGAGACTTACTAAGATTTTTTTGAGTACTGGATGGAACCCTACATGAAGGCACTATGAAGGGATTAAATGAATTATATATATATATATATATATATATATATATATATATATATATATATATATATATATATATATATATATATATATATATATATATATATATATATATATATATATATATTGATATCAATATGAATATGATAGATCAATATAAGATATGTGAATTATATATATATATATATATATATATATATATATATATATATATATATATATATATATATATATATATATATATATATATATATATAATATAAAAGGTCTATACTATTTCACTGGAGTAATACATGGACAAATATGTGGAATTGAGTCTCATGAGTGATAATATAGATGTTTATGTTAAAATCTGCCTGTAGTATGTCACTGACTTATTCTGTCTATCTGACTTAACAAATTCTATCTGATTTTCTTTCTGCCCTCACATCTGTGTTCGGGAAAGTTCTCATGGCAAGATACTAGCCTAGGACATTATATGTTGCAGGTCATATCCTACCTGCTGTAATCAAGGCAGAAGAGTGTGTGTACCTGTGAGAGCTAAAGCAGTATTTAGTCACCAAGTGTATACCACAGATCTGGTTTGGGAACCCTAGTGTATGGGAATTTCCAGCCACTGTCCACAGCAGATTGACAATTCGGTGCAGTCACCACAGTTAAGTGATTAAGGAAGGACTGATTCATGATATATGGCCAACCACACTTAGGAAAGACTTGTGATAAAACTAGTTTTGTTAAGATCCATTAAGTGGAAAGATAGTTACTTAAGTCAAAGTGACTCTCTTAAAAGTATAAGAACAGTGATTCTAAAACTACCAGTTCATGGCTAGGAACAGTGATTGTTAATATAATTGACAATTTGAATTAAAGAACCTTTTATTATAAAGTGATATTTCCCAAGAGGAAAGAGTCATTGACCCTCTGATCATAAAACGTAAATTGTGTGTGGTTTACTCATTGCTTTTGAAAATTTCCATCATCATCATTTTTATTACATGCCATCGTTCTTGCTCCTAAAGAGAAAAGAAAAACCATTGTTATATAATAAATTAATTAATTGTACCCAGAGCCTTGAGTAACTCATTACAGTTTTGTTTGAAGTTACTTTTGTTCCTTATTTACCCTAGACACAACATATAATACATCATAGGATAATTGTTGAGAGAAGACGTCTAAGTATCTGGTACTTCACATTACCATCTGGGCTAGATAACTTTATAGTCTGACTATTTCTATGACAACCATACACCAGTGCTCATTTCTGAGACTGGGGTATTACATATAAGACCAGACTCTTATCTGGCAATTGTATTCTTTGTCTCATCTGATACCCATTTTTATCTTATCTTCAACGCTAATTAACCTCTCGTGACAAAGACCAATAAATATCTTTAAGCACAGACGCTTTACTATGCTCAAATAGAATTCTGAACACATGTGACTTTACAAGAACACACGGAACGCTGCCATTTCGGCTCGTAACACATCCCACAGATTAATAATACCGTTGTTCGTGTTCGCGCACTCAGGTCAAAAATGTATATGCGTCATACTGCGCTCAGCAATCTTCTTCTGAGCACCACAAAGTTCCAATATAATTGACGCTTTGTGGTGTGCACAAAAACGTGCAACATACAGTATATATATATATATATATATATATATATATATATATATATATATATATATATATATATATATATATATATATATATATATATATATATATATATATATCTTCTTTTTAAATGCCTATTGCGTTCTGATAAAACCTCTGGCTTTCAGTTTAAGCTGAAAGACGCCTACCTTGCCACAAGAAAGCAAGCACCTCAATGAAATAAAAAATAAAATAAAATTACACACTCACACACACTCACGCACATGAAATATGAGCATAAATATGCCAATACAAATATATGTAGAAACGCATATTAACAATGGTGTAGAAGGGCCACATATAATAAGACGATTTTTTTTAACTCTTGGAAATACGACTTTTGTTTGTTTCATCAGTTTTTTTTTTTTACTAAAGTCGATTTTGCCCCCCCCCCCCCCCCCCCCCCCCCCCCCCCCCCCACCTCCCCCCCCCCCTCTCCCCCCCCCTCCCCCCCCCCCTCTTTCACCTCTTGAATCTTTTCCTTGTCCAAATGAGAAGATTGACACATGGTTAGAAAAATTTGAGAAAATTGCAACTCTGTACGGGTTAGAGAGGTCGCGTTGGAATATGAAACTTTCCCAGGCCCTAAAAGGTTCTGCTTATGATGTTTATTCTAAGCTGGAAAGTAGCCAACAAGACGACTACGATGTGTTGAAGAAAGCGTTACTGGAGCGCTTTGAAATGAACGCTCGCAAGTTTTTGCAACTGTTTCGCAACAGCCGGAAAGAGAATTCTGAAACTTTTCACCAGTTCTCATCTCGTCTTAAGGGATATCTAACAAAGTGCCTTGAGCTTTCGCAGCTCCCCTCTACCTATGAAGGTCTTGAGGAACTTGTTCTAACTGAACAAATAAAGAACACTTTGTCTGCTGATACCCGGAGATTTCTCGCTGAGCAGGGGGCAGAAAAACTTGAAGACATTTTGGAAAAGTCTGAGCGTTATCACAATGCGCTGGCTGAACTACCGGCCACAAAGCGGAAACCGACAGAGGAGCATTTTCGAAAACATAACCTAGAGCAATCTTCTCAGGCTTCTAACCAAAACAACCACAGAGAAACTGGACCTCAAAACCCCCCTCCTGAAAAATCCAAGTTCTACAAGAACAAGTACCCCAACCACCCCAAACAGTCTGATCAACCCGACCGCCCTACATGGCAGCGTAGCCAGAAAGGACAAGGTGGCAAAGGGAGAACCCCTGAGCACGGGACATATGATCAGACCGAGCACACCGAGCCTAAACGCATCGGATGCTTATTAACAGTCTCGCAAGGCGGAATTATTGACAGTGATTCCCAACCTGTTGGGGATAGACCCTCAACGCGAGGTATTGTTACTTTGAACGGTTCTCAAACTTCTTGCTTATTTGACACGGGGCTTTCTTATGATTGCATTGTTGCCAGAAACCTGGTTAAACCCGGTCAAGAGACAGGAGAGACCGTCAAACTTTGTGGAGTTCGTAAGAGTGATGCACCTACAGCGCTTCCCATCGCATTGGTGGAGATACACTCTGACTTTGTCAGAGGTGTGATCAAAGCGGCTGTTATGGATGATCCCATCTACCCAGTCATACTTGGCGGGAGATACGTGTGTATTGGGAAACCGGAAGAGCCGATTGTGGCAGCAGTAACTACAAGAGGGCAAACCAAGAAGGAACGGGAGCCTGCGCCTAATTTGTTACCTATGGAACTTAAAGAAGCGCAACAAAAGGATCCTACTTTGGCACCCTGCTTTAGGAAACTGCCCATGGCGAAGGAACCCAAACAGCACGGGGACATTTTTTCTGAGGATGGCGTACTTTATCGGAGAACGGGCAAGCCTGACCAAGGTTACAACCAGCTCCTAGTACCGAAACAGTACAGAAGCCAAATCCTAGAAATGGGGCACTCTCTTCCCTTTAGCGGACATATGGGACAGAACGCCACAAACCAACGTATAACCACTCATTATTGGTGGCCAGGAGTAAATACTGATATTATCAGATATGTCAAATCCTGTGCCCAGTGCCAACGTGTGCCACCCAAGCAACGGGCACCCCCAGTCTCTTTGGGTGAAATGCCAATAGTGGGAACACCATTCGAACGGGTTGTGATCGACATTTTAGGGCCTTTCGAAAGGACTAAAAGAAGGAACAGGTTCATCCTGACCTTAGTCGATACATGCACTTTATGGGCAGAAGCTATCCCGCTAACATGCGCAGATGCCAAGCATGTCGCAGAAGCCCTCGTGCAGATTTTCACTCGGTTGGGATTCCCTCAGCAAGTGTTGACGGATAATGGATCTCCATACCGAAACCTGTTGATGGATGAGATCGTTAAGATCTTGAGGACCCAACACATCCACACTAAGCCATATACTCCGGCCGGAAATGGGCTCGTGGAACGTGCTAATGGAAACCTCACCATGATGCTAAGTAAGCTGGCACAAGTGAAACCTGAAGATTGGGATCTCTGTATTCCTGCAGCATTATTTGGCTACAGAGAATCTCCTCATACTTCCACAGGATTTCCGCCAGCTACACTCTTATTCGGCAGACCCATTAAGGGCCCGCTTGAAGCCTTACTTCAGTCTCTGACAGACGAGAAGGCTGATGAGACAGTTGTCTCAGCCAGTAAATATGTGTCGGTTTTAAAGGAACGGTTGAAACTAGGGTGGGACCTAGCAACGACTAACTTTAAGCGAGCACGCACCAAGCACGCTAACCGATACAGGAAAGTCGCGGAAGAGAGAGAACTGGAAGCAGGAGAGAAAGTTTTGGTGTTGCTCCCTACCGAGAACAACCAACTGAAGATCGGATGGCAAGGGCCGTTTACCGTCCTGAAAAAGATTTCTAAGGCTAACTACCAGATCTCTATTGAAGGAAAGGAGAAGGTTTTCCATTTAAATCTCTTAAAGAGATACTTGGAAAAACCAGTGCCAACCTCCGACCATCTCCTGACGATCGCCAAAACTGACGAAGATGACGATAGTGGCAGGGATATTCCACCGCTATCACAGGAAATCTTTCAAAAATGTCAGAAGCGGCGACGCTCTTTCAAGCGCGCATATGAGACATTCCAGGGGAAGGAAACTTTGAGGAGTGGACTTGAGTAGGAATTGGACAGAGATGGAGGGGGAAGAGGAGAGGGAAGAAGACAGACACCCCGAAGCTACGGTTATAGGAAATTAAACTCCATAACGTAGACATGGAGTGCTTCCATATCTTAAAGGGGGGAGGCTCTGTCACGTAGGTTTTATATTCATTTAATTTCCTACATCTTCTTCCTATTCTTTCACCGAATTCTCTCTTTTATTATCTCTGTATTTCCTTTTTCCTGTATATTTTTCATCCATTCGTTTTGCGAATATTATTTTCATATAATTCGCAAACTTTACCTGTTTTCCTTTCTCTAAAACTGAGAATCGCGCTAGGACGATATTACGTAGATGTCAGGGCTGCAGGGCGTCAGAAGGCGTGATAAGTCGGTTCGCTGAACATAGGACGTAGCAAATCGTCTACATTCTCACCGAGCGCGCGAGCTTCTTCTCGGCATTAGTCCCGGTGAGGTGTGATACTTTACATCTGCACCGGTCAGTATCCAGACATTTGTCTGGAAAATCCCAAACTGACACGGCGCTCACTTGGGCCATGGTCAGCTGTAGTGTGAAAACTGCCCTGAAATGGAGTCAGGCTGTCTGGGATTTGAAACTGACACGCGTACATCGTGGTCAGTAGGTGACAGTTACGACACGCGTTAAGCGGACGTAAATGTTGGGAGTAGGGGAGATAATTTCGCTTGGCGAAATAAGTTTGGGCCCTTTGTCTGATTTTAAGATATTGGCCAAGTTTGAAACTTTAATTTCATTCTCGCTCATAGACTCCACAGTAGATAGGTCGCTCGAAAACAGAATAGCTGTTAGCGAAGATCTCAGTTTGTTTCGGCAATTTGTCGAACTTCTAGACTTCCAGAAATATTTTCAGCATTTTTATTCTTAAGTTGTGCGACTACCTGTAATTCTGTGGTTGAGGTAATTAATATGATAGATATATAGATTTTGTGAGTGTTAAAGTGTTAAATCGCTTAATTCATTTTAATCTATTTCTTTAGCGCAGAAGAGAAATAAAGTGGTAGGCTATTATATTTTCTAGGGAAGCATTCAGTGGAAAGCAGAATAAAATTAAAATTTCTAGCTTATAACGGCAATTGTAGCTATTTATAAATTTAATTTAACTGCTAATACTCAGTCGAGTGTATTTTTCTAAACTAACGTATAAACTCTAGAATCCAGCCTCATGAATGGTGACGGAATACGCACGTGTTCCTAATTTATGAGGATTGCTGATTTTTAAATATAACTTACGTCACGGGAAGTTTAAATGATAAGCAAAGCTCTCTGCTTGCAAGTTTAAATGTAAGTTTTAACCAGTACAGATTCTGTTTATTATATTATATGTGTTATTTTTCCTCCACACAGTGAAAGTTTTGGGGTGACCCTAACTTTACCAGCACCTAGTAGTAGTTTCCATACTTGTGAAGAAATAGACAGTCCTTATTTTGAACCACGTGGGTTTTCTCAAGTAACACTGATCTGACGGTGCAAGTTAGACAGAAATACTAATATCCCTATAACGGGTTTTCAAAGACTGTAATGATAAATACTGGACCTTGGAGCCAGCACTTAATTTCTTCTAGAAACTCTATATAATTTGCTGCCTGGTGGCGTGAATATTAACAATCATTTCCCGACTAGATTATATCTTGTGGACAAATCTGTGGTGTGACTAAAGTGAATCCTATACTGAGGGAAGGCACCGACCTGACATTCATCATTTTTTAGAAACCTACGCTATTGACACTGTGCTCTGCTAACTCCCGCGCCTGGAATAATTGTTAGGTGACTTAATCAGACATTTGAACAAATTTGCATACCCAAGTAGTCGTTCCCGGAGACTCCAAGTTAAATACGTCTTTTGGAACTGGGGACTTCTTGGCAGAAGACTGCATTTTTTTGAGTCTGTGTGAAAATCTAAAATCAATGTGTTCCAAGAGGCAGCGAGCAAAGTCGTGAGTACCTGAATGAGAAGCCATGGCGGAATGAATGAGTGTACGCTGGTCTGAGTGATATTTTCACTATTATATCTTTGACACCCTGTTGCTGTCCTAATTTTTTTTCAATCTGCATAATTTGTTGCTAAGGCTAGAGTTCTTGTGTTTTGTCTTAGGTTAAATCAGATTTTTTTCAAACTCTGTGCATATAATTACGAGATAAAACAAAGACAACTCTTAGACTCAAACTCTATGTATCTGTGACTCGGGCGCCATCATCTGTTCTCTTAACGGGGCCGGGCTAAACCTAGAGTTAACACTATAACGGGGCTATCATCCTTGCAACATTTCCTTGATTTTTTATGACTATGTGTATATGTATTTTCCTTGATGTACTTTCTTTGATGTTGTGAGCCGATTTTTCCTGATAATAAAATCGCTCTTGAACTAATTAATCGTGTTTGGTCAGCTCGTTCTAGATAATATATATATCATTGTTATAGTTTTCCCACGTCTGTGTGTTTACCTGTCGTCACGTGTATGTGCGTGCCTGTGAGTGATAGAAATATACGTAATATGTATATTGGTGTAGTCTGTCTGACGCTGTAACAACTGTTGTAGAAGATAGGTGAGAGAGAGAAGAATTCTTTTCGCTTTCAGAGACAGCCACTATATCAAATCTATCATCTCACGTGTGTGGAAATTCTATTACCTTTCACTAACTCTCACTGAGTCTATCACCTATTCAAACCTATTCAGAAGGGACCAAACCTAGTCTTAATTCTCCTATCGGAAATCTACGACAACATCACAACACAGTTTATTCAACGATCCATTTTAACATTAAGAATCCATTAGGTTAATATTGATAGTCCATTCAACAGGGCAAACTTTACTGGGCAATCATCTATGTATGTCCTTTAACATTCAGCGTCGAGTAATGTCCGTCGCAATTGCATCAGCGATATAGCTGTCTTATCATTATATAAAGAATACTTCTTTTCTTCATGAAGACTGTCGCATAATGCGATTGGACTCGATATCTTAGGTAATCCAACACAGCGACACACACACCCAGCGAACACAGTCCACACTGGGTAACGCGAAGATTTGTTTTTGACCAATGGGAGCTTCGCAAGATATTTGCCTCCAAACTAGTAGGCATGTAGCTGAAACATGGTCGGAGTCGAAATGTGTGCTCAGAGGTTTGTCTTTCCATCGAAATTGTGAAAATTCGAGTTGATTACTAATAATACGGTTATCAAGGTTGGATATTAGAAAGCATAAGCTTTGTTCTGATGCCAACATCGTCTTGTTATGTGCCGTGTAACTCAAGATAAGTGAGGTGAAAGACAGAAATACATGAATCTCATAGAGTTCTGCACAGAGTCGTTAACCGTAGCAGAAGAGAAAATGGATTGTATTGAATGAAAGTTACACAGGACGACAGATCTAAATCGGCCGGTTATATCAAGACTAAGATGAAGAAAATCTGTTGGAGGATAATGGAACAGGAATTTATTGAAATTTTACCACATTAAAAAAAAAAAAAACTTGATCCGCAAAATTTTGCAGAATGCAGGAACGAACGATCGACCTATGACGTCACTGCTTTTCAGTTTGTATGATAGTACTGTATAAAAAGGACAAGAAAACTGAACTGACACTCATCGCCAATTTTGAAACACAGACGATAGAGTTCGCCATCAAGCACCTTTGGCATCTCTACGTGTGTGCAGCCAGTCAGGGGATTTAAAGCCCTGTATATATTTCTGAATTGAGGATAAGACTGATTAAGTAATAAATATGTAATTAATATTATTTTATTGCATAGTACATTGAGTGAAATTATACTGTGAAATTCTTGGAGGGAAGAAGCCATTGATGCTGTATATTTTTTTTTTTAAATGAACCACAGGAATGATTTGGATTGTAAAATAGTTTTCTGGAGACTTACTAAGATTTTTTTGAGTACTGGATGGAACCCTACATGAAGGCACTATGAAGGAATTAAATGAATTATATATATATATATATATATATATATATATATATATATATATATATATATATATATATATATATATAATATATATATATATATATATATATATATATATTGATATCAATATGAATATGATAGATCAATATAAGATATGTGAATTATATATATATATATATATATATATATATATATATATATATATATATATATATATATATATATATATATATATATATATATAATATAAAAGGTCTATACTATTTCACTGGAGTAATACATGGACAAATATGTGGAATTGAGTCTCATGAGTGATAATATAGATGTTTATGTTAAAATCTGCCTGTAGTATGTCACTGACTTATTCTGTCTATCTGACTTAACAAATTCTATCTGATTTTCTTTCTGCCCTCACATCTGTGTTCGGGAAAGTTCTCATGGCAAGATACTAGCCTAGGACATTATATGTTGCAGGTCATATCCTACCTGCTGTAATCAAGGCAGAAGAGTGTGTGTACCTGTGAGAGCTAAAGCAGTATTTAGTCACCAAGTGTATACCACAGATCTGGTTTGGGAACCCTAGTGTATGGGAATTTCCAGCCACTGTCCACAGCAGATTGACAATTCGGTGCAGTCACCACAGTTAAGTGATTAAGGAAGGACTGATTCATGATATATGGCCAACCACACTTAGGAAAGACTTGTGATAAAACTAGTTTTGTTAAGATCCATTAAGTGGAAAGATAGTTACTTAAGTCAAAGTGACTCTCTTAAAAGTATAAGAACAGTGATTCTAAAACTACCAGTTCATGGCTAGGAACAGTGATTGTTAATATAATTGACAATTTGAATTAAAGAACCTTTTATTATAAAGTGATATTTCCCAAGAGGAAAGAGTCATTGACCCTCTGATCATAAAACGTAAATTGTGTGTGGTTTACTCATTGCTTTTGAAAATTTCCATCATCATCATTTTTATTACATGCCATCGTTCTTGCTCCTAAAGAGAAAAGAAAAACCATTGTTATATAATAAATTAATTAATTGTACCCAGAGCCTTGAGTAACTCATTACAGTTTTGTTTGAAGTTACTTTTGTTCCTTATTTACCCTAGACACAACATATAATACATCATAGGATAATTGTTGAGAGAAGACGTCTAAGTATCTGGTACTTCACATTACCATCTGGGCTAGATAACTTTATAGTCTGACTATTTCTATGACAACCATACACCAGTGCTCATTTCTGAGACTGGGGTATTACATATAAGACCAGACTCTTATCTGGCAATTGTATTCTTTGTCTCATCTGATACCCATTTTTATCTTTTCTTCAACGCTAATTAACCTCTCGTGACAAAGACCAATAAATATCTTTAAGCACAGACGCTTTACTATGCTCAAATAGAATTCTGAACACATGTGACTTTACAAGAACACACGGAACGCTGCCATTTTGGCTCGTAACACATCCCACAGATTAATAATACCGTTGTTCGTGTTCGCGCACTCAGGTCAAAAATGTATATGCATCATACTGCGCTCAGCAATCTTCTTCTGAGCACCACAAAGTTCCAATATAATTGACGCTTTGTGGTGTGCACAAAAACGTGCAACATACAGTATATATATATATATATATATATATATATATATATATATATATATATATATATATATATATATATATATATATATATATATATATATATATATATATATCTTCTTTTTAAATGCCTATTGCGTTCTGATAAAACCTCTGGCTTTCAGTTTAAGCTGAAAGACGCCTACCTTGCCACAAGAAAGCAAGCACCTCAATGAAATAAAAAATAAAATAAAATTACACACTCACACACACTCACGCACATGAAATATGAGCATAAATATGCCAATACAAATATATGTAGAAACGCATATTAACAATGGTGTAGAAGGGCCACATATAATAAGACGATTTTTTTTTAACTCTTGGAAATACGACTTTTGTTTGTTTCATCAGTTTTTTTTTTTACTAAAGTCGATTTTGCGGGCCCCCCCCCTCCCCCCCCGCCCCCTAAAATGTTGCCTCCTGAGCAACTGCCTAGTTCACCTAAAGTTGAAGCCGGCCATTACTGAGAGGATCGTCCGTATGTCCAGAATATATGCGAAGAATGTCTGCAGCTTTGTCGAGAGACCAGACGTAATATATGGATTTTTTTTAAAATAACGGATCTGAAGTTCCTTTGTAAGTGAACTGTGCATGTTAATAGATGGATCGCAAGTAACGTGCTGAAGTTATTAGCATTCAAGGAGTTAGCTGTTGAATACGAGGAATGGTATTTGCGAGTTTTTTAGTTACTGTTGCAGTTCATGTTTTATTGAAAACCATGGCACAGATTATAGTAAATCCGTATATACAACAATGTAAAACAAATTGCTACAGACGCCACTACTATAAGAGCATGTGATTTAACACAGACATTTTGCTGGGGGCGGGGGGAGGTTGAATCAGTTCTAACGGGGGCTAAGTAATCAGCAAATAGCAATAAGAAAATGAATATAAGTAAACATGCTGAATTTATTTAAAACTGAAAGGCATTTGCAGGAAACAGGACAATAAAGTAGTTTTAGTACAAAAAGGTAACACGACAATAAAGTAGTTTTAGGACAAAAAGGTAACAAGACAATAAAGTAGTTTTAGGACAAAAAGGTAACAGGACAATAAAGTAGTTTTAGGACAAAAAGGTAACAGGACAGTAAAGCAGTTTTAGGACAAAAAGGAAACAGGACAATAAAGTAGTTTTAGGACAAAAAGGTAACAGGACAATAAAGTAGGTTTAGGACAAACAGGTAACAGGACAATAAAGTAGTTTTAGAACACACATAGGAAACAGGACAATAAAGAAGTTTTAGGACATCACAGCAGTACATATAGCACAAGACTATCAAGCAACATATTTTAACACAGACAGCCCGACAACACAATAACAGATTTGCAAAGACAACCAAACGACAGATACAACACAGACAACCAAACGACAGATACAACACAGACAACCAAACGACAGATACAACACAGACAACCAAACGATAGATACAACAAAGACAACCAAACGACAGATTCGACAAAGACTACCAAACGACAGATACAACACAGACAACCAAGCGACAGATACAACACAGACAACCAAGCGACAGATACAACAAAGACAACCAAACGACAGATACAACACAGACAACCAAACGACAGATACAACACAGACAACCAAACCACAGATACAACACAGACAACCAACCGACAGATACAACACAGGCAACCAACGACAGATACAACACAGACAACCAAACGACAGATACAACACAAACAACCAAACGACAGATACAACAAAGACGACCAAACGACAGATACAACAAAGACAACCAAACGACAGATACAACACAGACAACCAAACGACAGATGCAACACAGACAACCAAACGACAGATACAACATAGATAACTAAACGACAGGCACATCCCAAACAACCAATCGACAAACACAACACAGACAACCAAACGACAGACACAACACAGACAATCAAACGACAGATACAACACAGACAACCAAACGACAGATACAACACAGACATCCAATCGACAGATACAACAAAGACAACCAAACGACAGACACAACACAGACAATCAAACGACAGATACAACACAGACAACCAAACGACAGATACAACACAGACATCCAATCGACAGATACAACAAAGACAACTAAACGACAGATACAACACAGACAACCAAATGACAGATACAACACAGACAACCAAACGACAGATACAACACAGACAACCAAACGACAGATACAACACAGGCAACCAACGATAGATACAACACAGACAACCAAACGACAGATACAACACAGACAACCAAACGACAGATGCAACACAGACAACCAAACGACAGATACAACACAGACAACCAAACGATAGATACAACAAAGACAACCAAACGACAGATACAACAAAGACTACCAAACTACAGATACAACACAGGAACCAACGACAGATATAACACAGACAACCAAACTACAGATACAACACAGACAACCAAACGACAGACACAACACAGACAACCAAACGACAGACACAACACAGACAATCAAACGACAGATACAACACAGACAACCAAACGAAAGATACAACACAGATATCCAATCGACAGATACAACAAAGACAACCAAACGACAGATACAACACAGACAACCAAATGACAGATACAACACAGACAACCTAACGACAGATACAACACAGACAACCAAACGACAGATACAACACAGACAACTAAACGACAGATACAACACAGACAACCAAACGACAGATACAACACAGACAACCAAACGACAGATACAACACAGACAACCAAACGACAGATACAACACAGACAACCAAACGACAGATACAACACAGACAACCAAACGACAGATACAACACTGACAACCAAACGACAGATACAATACAGACAACCAAACGACAGATACAATACAGACATTTGTTTGGTTTGCTTTTATGGATCATCTTCATTGTACACGGACAACTCCATCAGTGCTCATATATCCTGCCTTAGATCACACAATGAGGATCTCAGCACAGTGCACGAACTCCGTAGCACATGCAGCCCAATAACAGATTCGCAGAGGCAAACAAATGACAGCTATAACACATAGAACCATACAAATCAATAACAAATATTAATACAGAGATGAAACTGAAAGACATAAAACAATAACCAAACAACAGACATAATGCAGACAACAAAACAACAGACAAAATACAGGCAACCTGACAACCTAACAACAGATGTATACAGATTACCCTATAACAGATACAACACCGACAACCCAACACCCCAATAACAGATATAACACAGACAACCCGACATCCCAAGAACAGATATAACACAGACTAGCAAGCAACAGACAAAACACACACAACATGAAAACTCAACGACATGTAATAACACAGAGAAGAAATTAACAAATATAAAACGGACAACCAAACAACAGACATAATACAGACAACAAACTTACAGGCAACCCAGACCACCAAAGA
>JAMPIV010007947.1:332500-378576 GCA_024509875.1 Oreohelix idahoensis
TGTGGGTTGTAGTCATTGCCCACGACTCGCATCCATATGTCAAGACTGGGACATAGGTGGAGCGGTATACAGCCATCTTCGTTTTCTTACCAACCTCTTTCTTGCTGAGGAATCCACGATTTATGGCCTGAAAAAGTCTCCCAGCTGCTGCTTTTCGAGTGGCCAACTCTTCTTTGATGCCTCCCTTTCGGTCTATAATAGCTCCGAGATATTTAAAGTGGTCGACCTGCTCCAGGACCTGTTCTCCCAACTTAATCTGATGTTTTCTTTCTTCTCGTGATATCACCATGGATTTTGTTTTAGAGCTGCTTATGACCATCCCTCTCTTCTCCAGCTCTTCCTTCCAGACTTGCAGGTTGGATTGGAGATGTGCCTCTGATTTAGCAATCAGGGCAACATCATCAGCAAATGCCAGCTCCGAAATATAGACCTGTCTCATCTTCCAGTACCCCACTGAATACTTTCTTGTTCTCTCCTTACATGCCTTGATGACATCGTCCATAAGGAGTATGAAGAGGTAAGGTGATAGGATATCACCTTGTCTTACACCAGTGGTGGTCCTGAACTCTTCTGACTTATGGTTTGCTGTCCTCACATAATTTCTGCAAGACTTGTAGAAGCTCTGTATAGCATGAATCAGAGGTGCTGGAATATTCTTCCTTGCCAAACAGTCCCAAAGTTTGCTCCAGGGGACCCTGTCAAACGCCTTTTCCAGATCTATGAAACAAAGATGGATCTCACTCTTATACTCAAGGGCCTTTTCACTCAGCTGTCTGAGTGTGAAGATTAGGTCTTGAGTACTTCGGTTTGCTCGGAATCCGCACTGGACCTCATCCAATTGTGGCTCAGCTAGGCGTCGGAGTCTCTGCTCTAGGATTCTAGAGTAGATTTTACCAGGGACACTGAGAAGGGATATGCCTCTATGGTTTCCACATTGTCGATTGTCACCCTTTTTGAAAATTGGTGTTATGATGGCAATCTCCCAATCCTTTGGTATGGTCTTGTTGCACCATGCTGCCTGTAGGACCTTTAAGAGTAATAGGTCGCCTGATGCTCCCATGTACTTAACCATTTCTGGTGTTATACCATCATGCCCTGCTGCTTTGCCCATCTTGATTTTCTCTAGTGCTGCCCTCAGTTCTTCCATCTTTATGTCATCTTCACCATCATTGGTTTCCTCTTCTGTGTCAGTGGTTATCATTTCTGATGCTTCATCATGCTCACCATCCAATAGTTCTGAGAAATATTCTTTCCATCTTTCCATTACTTCCTTCGGGGCAGTAAGCAATTTGCCTTGCTTGTCCTTTATAAATTTGAGAGGGCATTGTTTTTCTTTCCTCATGTTCTTTAGGGTCTTATAGAACAATTTCTGGTTTTCTTGTGCATCTTTTTCTAGCTTTTCTCCAAATTCTTCCCAGGACTTCTGTTTTGCTGCTAGCACTTTGTTCTTTGCTTCTGTTCTGAGTGTCACATATTCTCTATATTTTTCCATTTGTCCTGTTGTGTTTTTAGCTCCTAAGTATTGTTTCCATGCCATTTTCTTCTCTCTTATTTTCTCTTTGACTTCCTCTGTCCACCAAGGTGTCCTCTTTCTCTGGTTCCCAAGTCGGACTTCACCGCATGCTTCTGCAGCAGCTGTCTTTATGATATCCTTGAATTTATTCCAGAGGGTTTCCAAGTCATCAGGTCGTTCTTCTGTGTTGCTCACTGCTGTAGCAATAAGCCCCTGATATCTGGTCTTAATTTCTGGCTCTCTCAGCTTGTAGGTCCTAATGCTCATTTCTCCTGCTCGTTTACTTGGTTTCTTGCGTGATGTTGGGCAGTTCCTAGGCTGAGCAACTCTTTCAGTTGTTCGTTTGATTGTTAGCAGGTAGTGATCACTTCCAATCTCTGGCCCCCTCCAGACTCTTGCATCTCGGACATATCTGAATGAGCTTCTCCGAACAATGGCATAGTCGATCACTGACTTCTCATTCTTGGTTGGTTCACATCTAGTGTATGCATGTTTGCGCTTATGGGGGAACTTTGTGTTTGTAATGATCAGATTCTGCTCACTGCAGAATCTAAGGAGTCGCTTTCCATTGTCATTGAGAGTATCTTCTCCATATCTTCCGATAACTCCACCCCATCTAGCATGGTCATTTCCAACTCTGGCATTAAAATCTCCGAGCATAATAACTTCATCTAGGCAGTCATCCACTGTCCTTTGAAGCAGCTCGAAGAATTCCTCCTTGACCTCTGCTCTCTCATCCTCATTTGGCCCATACACTATGACCAGGTTGACTATGGTTTCTCCTTCTTTTAGTTTTACAACCATAATGCGCTCCGAGACAAAGTTCCATCCCTTGATACTATCTTTTTGATTTTGGGCCACAATGCAACCCACGCCCCCTTTAGCTCTTTCAGATATGGGTACACCACTGTAGAGCAACGTGTTGCCATCGAGATCCATGACTCCTTGTCCTTTTTTCTTCGTTTCCGTTATAGCCAGGATTTCTAGTTTTGCTTTCCTCATCTCTTCCACCAGCTCCTCTTCCTTCCCATTTATACTTCTTGTGTTCCAAGTTCCATAAGTCGTAGTCCGTAGTCCGTTCCAGTTCGTCGCCTTTAGAATCAGTCCGGTTTTCTCTCTTGTAGTTCGCGTAATCATGATTTAAAGCAAACAGGTGATTGGCCTGTTGTGCCTTTGCATGGTGGAGGGGCTGCCTCCTTACGGCCTCCATGCAGGCCGCCCTCCTCCTTTTTCATCCGGGCTTGGGACCGACATTGGCGGAGTTATCACTGTCATCACACTTATGATTATCATCACCATCATCGTTATGATTATCATCATCATCATCATCATAATAATCATCATAATAATAATAATCATAATCATGAACATAATTTTAATCATCATAACCATCATCATTATAATAATCTAGATCATAATCATAATCATCATCATAATCATCAACATGATCTTAATCATCATAACCATCATCATAATCATCATCATCATAATCATCATCATCATTTTCCTTCGCGCTCCTCACAGATCATGGAACCATCGCTGGTGGTGGTTGTTCTTAAAAATTTCCCTGCCCCAAACATTCACATGGTTCTGCTGCTGCAGCTTGCGTGGTCATTTGTTTGAACATGATGAGGCTGCCAGTTCCATGCACAACCTCATATTAGTAGCCTTGTACGACATGCCTGAGGGTGGAGTAGTCCTACTCTTTCTGTGTCTAGTCAGACAGCCCCGGCAAACTAATGCAAAGGTTAATGTAGTCCCATAGGACATACTGCCGTAGTGGAGTGAATTGTTAGACACTTCACAATACTAGGTCCAGCATCGACAGCTGAGCTGACCAGTTCTCGCTGAATTTTCCTTCCCTGGCCCAAGAGCAAAGTCAGGCACCCTTTTACAGCTGGGTACACTAGAGCGTGCCGATACTGTGAATTGAAACCGGAACCTTTGCCGCGAGAGACTTGTGCTCTAACCCCTATGCCAGCCAAGCGTTCTCCCCGGAAACTACACTGGACAAATAAGCACAGAAGACAGACATATATAATATAGGGATATATTAAATCATAAAAACATTTACGAAAAAATACTGGGTATAATTTTATAGATTTATTGCAGAATTCTTGTTAGCCATACAGCTAGATTAAAAAAAAAATATACCGTATATGGCTTCCCTTATACCTTCTCAAAATCTGAAAGCATAGTGCCTCTGGGAATTCGTAACATATCTTTGAAAAGAATATAAGGTTTCAACGAAAATAGCCCAGAATTGGTGACTGATTGCCAATCGTAAATCTTGTTCCTTTGTAAGGCTATGTTCGGTAAGTAGTTACTTTGACGAATGAGATCTCGTCCGTTATGTGATTGGTTGTTACTCGGCAGTCTACGAAATAAAAATATGTTAGGGACAAACTATAGTGAAAACACTTTCAAAATCATCATCATCAGCTGTCATCTTCGCATCGAAGGTTGGCAGAAGTAGATCTCCAACGTCTTTTGTCACGTGTCTTGACAGTGCACTCTTTCCTGTCCACCTCTTGATGTTATCTTCCCACTGTTAGCGAGGCGTCCTCTTGCACGTTTGCCCTCACCTCATCCTTTAATTATGGTCTCCAGTGAAGTGTTATGTCGTTTTTTGCATGCCCAAAATATTTTAGCTGTTTCACTTTGATCTCCTTCATTAATTGTTTTCTCATTCCTAGGTTTTCTATAATTTTTTTTTCCCTCTGTCCACGAGACACGCACCATTCTTCTATATAGCAACATTTCAAAGACATCAATTATTTGTCCACTTGAAGTGTTCATTGCCCATGTTTCTACACCACATGACAATGAAGAATATATATAGCATTTGATGATTCTCATTATAACTTAGTTTGTTAATTGTTTAGATGTTAGTATATCAATCTATTTATTTGAAAATAAACCAGGTGAAAACATACCAGATAATATATTTTACAGTCTCAAAGACACAATGGGGGTGCGGTAATGTAAGTTAAAAGTAAATTATCTTCAACATTTCATTCTGAAACGTCTTGGGGTGACTTCATCAGCATGGATACTTTTGATCAACTCGAGGAGCATATGTCCTCGACAAAAACATGCCAAGCTCTCTTGTTCTGCACAATCAAATCAATCAATCAATCAATAACTCAAGCAAATAATACTCTTTAGCTAACAAAGGAGCACATGCCTTCAGCAAACACGTACCAAGTCCTCCTGTTACGTGCCATCAGCTCAAGCACGTCTTCTTCATCATGATCACTTCTGTCTTCAGTTGTATTCTTTATGCACTTTTTGGTCTACTTCAGCTTCTTTTTTCATGGGGATTCCAGAACAAGGACTGCCTTGTAATGCTATCAACAGGTTTCCTCAATGTGTGCCCTATCCTCACCAGCGTCTTCTTCTCATTGTGCCTTGGTGTAACTGTTCATCCACCATTTGTAACTGGTCACTTTTGATCTCCATTGATAGGTATTAGAATAATGATGGGTGACAGTTATCTGGTTGAGTCTAAAACGCGAATGAATAATAGAAAATCTCCAAGAGTCAATTCAATTTCAATAGTGTCAAGGACGGACACTGGAACTCGTGGTTGAGTAATGATACTATCAACGGTTTATTTGACAATACGTAGACGTGGACAATACGACAGTTCATGCATATACATAGTAGATTAACTTGTGACATATGGTATTCAGCTTCCATCATATACTTAGTGAAGCATCATCAATAGGCATCGATATATTCATACATGTTTATCTTGCTATTAATGACTTGACTTAACGAACGTTCTATACGACTGTTGACCTCTCAAGGGCAGTCCATCATATCACAATCAAGGGTATACAACCCATTACGGAATACTCCTTCTTAGTTAGTTTGACAATAAAAATCCGACTTCTGATAAAGCATTATAACTTGTGAAGTGTATACAAACTTCTAACTGCTGACGTTTTGTTTCACCTCTCCATATTAGCCGTTACTCGCATGACGGCTACTTTAAATATTCAATAACGCAGATCCCGTTCATTCCACAAACAATGTTCATATATTAAACATCTTCAAAACTTCCAGTGCATTGACGTTACGACTTTTAACCATTCTGGTCCCAACATGTACGGGTACCAGCTAGAGGTCGACTTGACTGAAGAAAGTCAATGACGAAACTATTCTTACAACATTATCAATCAATTATAATATTACCTGACTTGAGTGACCTGAGGGCTATGACTTAAATTGCAGTGAGCCAGTCACCAAGTAATTACAATATGTCGGAATGAAGGACTGAAAAAACATCAGACTCCCAGTCTGAAAGGAACTCTGCCTTGCTCCACTACGGAGATACGTCATCTGCCCCTTTGGTAACAACCGCGCTAATTTACCAATATCAAAAATGTGCGTTCTCGTGCGCAACAAACTATATCACTAACATGTGAGTTGGTGTGTACACATATTTAACAGATGCAGGACCTAGGACTGCAATTATCTGTTAATGCCTGTTAAGGACATAAAATATACGCAACAGCTTCCTTATCACCCCCATTTAAAATAATTAATTCTATTAATTTTTTTATACGTTAAGTAACTCAGAGAGGTGAGTCAAATTTACATATTCATGTACTAAAAATTACAACATGATTTATATTAATTAATAATTAAGAAACGAATATGAAATTTAAGTCAACTCAACCAAACAAGAGTATGCATAAAAGCATACATCCACAATCGACCGACTTTGGAACGATGTGGTAAAATTAAGAGAAATAAAGTATGAAAGATGATTGAAATTAAACCACAAGAATGTGAAAACATTAAACAAATCAAAAAATCAACAAATGATTTTAAATGAATAAAATGAGAATACGACAGAAATGATACGAGAATTAGTAACCAAAAAATGTAAATAAAAAAAGCAAAGTGAATAACATACATAATCAAATACGCGAAGTGAACAACACCCCTACCGTGTCTAAAATCAATAAGAGACACTAATCACCTACTAGTGCTAAAATAATACACCATGAGTGGCAGTTACTAGCACAAAGAATCTTATACACACTACTATTGTTAAAGAATGTTAAATATTCAACTAATTAAGTACTTTTGATAATATCTCATCAATATTGTTCATATATTATAATTGTCACTAATTCCAAATTATTTTAATCTCCAATAATCTTAATAAGTGTCCCTGTTATTATCTAAAACAGTTAATAATACCTGAAGTTCTGTTATATAAATTCCAATCACGCTGAAAAGTTACTTTCCGAGTCATCGAGTAATTTAGCATATTCCTTTGGAAAAGTAAATATCCATCCCATAACAATGACGTTTATATATGTCTACAATGTAACTTTTCGAAGAAAATGTTACCACCTTAAAAAGTTATATCCTAAAATGTTATGGACAATACACTGAGTATTTCCTTATAGTAATAAAAGTATGAGTAATCAACTTCCATTCGAAAATCAGTGAAGATATAAACATGCGTAGATGTTAGACAAATAATCAATGTACACTGAGCATCACATTACAATTGAGCGACTGTCTGTGAAGAGGTTTCGATCTCGGTAGGTCGTATTAACTCGCTTGGTTCGCTTGGACATCGTGATAAACATACCGCGAACACATTTTGAGATCCAGGGATCGACCGAATCGAGAAGGAGTAGGGTTGTAAGGCAATGGCATACCTCGTTGATTTTGAAGACTTCACATCTTTAGTATTAAGAGCCGTGAGTGCCTTTTGATCCGACTCCACAATAAAGTGAGAACCTAGTAAGTAACGCTCAAGTTTGGTAACTGACCAAACCAACGCTAAAAGTTCTTTGTCCAGAACCGAATATTTCTGCTCAGTTGACGTTAATTTTCTCGATACGTACATCACAGGATGTAAGGTACCTGAGTATTCCTGGAGTAATACGCCGCCGATTCCGTAATTGGACGCATCACTACGCAAAATGAAAATAAGGTTTGGATTAGGTAACCTTAAAACCGGAGCATTGAAAAAAAAATGTTTTGATTGAATCCAACGCGATTTGATGTTCCTCAGACCACCGAATCCCGTTAGCTGTGCCCTTCCTCAACAATGAAGAGAAAGGTGCAGTAATGGTAGATAGGTGAGGTATAAATTTACCATAAAATTGAATGAGACCTAACAAAGATCGTACTTGTTTCTTTGTTTTAGAAGCTGTAATATTGAGGATTTTTGAGACATTACTGTCCTTTGTGTATAACATGCCGCGACCGATACGGTGACCCAAAAATGATATGTCGAGAAAACCGACAAATGCCTTCGATGGCTTAGCTGTTAAGTTATAATCCCGTTATGTGGACAGTAATGTGTTTAATCCATGAATGTGCTCATCCCATGAGTCGCTAAAAAGACAAAGGTCATCAATGTATGCAATGACATCGGGACGGTGAGATAGTATGCGACGCATCATGCGTACAAAGGTAGCAGGTGCGTTTACTAAGCCGAATGGCATAAAATTCCACTGGAATAATCCCCGAGGAGTAGAGAAAGCAGTGAGTGGCTTTGCCTTTGGTGTCAGTGGGACTTGCCAGTATCCCTTTGACAGGTCAAATTTAGAGAAAAAAGTAGAATTAGCCAGTTTAACCAGTAAATCTTCTAGAAGAGGTAAAGGTTCAGCGTCAAATTGTGTAATTTTGTTTAATTTCCTGTAGTCTACACAAAGACGAATATTGTTATCTTTTTTCTGATAATCACCATAGAAGAAGAATATGGTGAAGTTGAAGGTTCAATTATATTTAACTGAAGCATCTCATCCAATTCCTTATCAACCTGAGAACGAAAGTGCAAAGGGATAGGGTATGGACGAGCTCGAATAGGTGTGTCGTCAGTTAATAGAATATCATGTTGGATAACTGACGTATGACCTGGGATGTCAGTGAGAACATCCTGATACGATTTAAGAAGTGAAGAGTCTTGCTGACGTTGATCAACAGAAAGATTAGAAGAAATTGTCACATCATTCCAATTTTCAGTTGGATGAAGTGGTACCACTGGTATAGGTAATGGTACGTCATGAAAAGAAGACTCTTTGAATGACAGACAAATTAGTATAGTGTTGAATAGGAGGAGTAGGATCGTCAGTTGCTTGAATTACTGACTGAAGATAGTCAGGACGTGAGTAATATTCCTTCAACATATTAATGTGGAAGGTTGTATGCTTGCCATTGATATCGACAATGTAGTCGACATCGGATATTCTAGAGATGATCTTAAAAGGACCTCTCCAGGTAATTAGTAGACGATTGTTATGAGAAGGTAATAAGACAAATGCTTCGTCACCAGGAAGAAGCTGGCGAAACGTCTATACCTGTTTGCAAAAAGACGAGCTTTTTCTTTAGCTTGTTCAGATGATGCGGTAGCTAACCTACTTGCATCTATGATTGTTTTTCTCAAAGAGATCACATACTCATAAGAGGATTGAGTTTCCTCTTCCATATTCTCTTCAATGAGCAAGTCGTGGAGTAACAACATTGGTCCGCGAGGTTGAATGCCAAAAACGAGCTGGAACGGAGAGAAACCAGTAGCTTCGTTTAGCACCTCGCGATACGCAGAGAGAGCAGCGGGTAGGACTCGGTCCCAATCCTGAGGATGATCCTGAGTAATCTTGCCTAACAACTGTTTGAGTGTCCTATTCTGACGCTCAATTAAACCATTGGACATTGCGTAGTAGATCGAACTAAGAGATCTATCTATACCTAACGTCCTCATGACCTGAGACATGGATTCAGAAATAAACTGGACACCATGATCCGATAAGATCTTACGCGGAAAACCAATGCGCGAAAAGATCAACCATAATGCCTCTGCAACACTAGCAGATGAAGTATTTTTCAGAGGTATGGCCTCAGGCCAACGAGTACACATATCAATACACGTAAGAATATGTGTATGTCCTCTGGCAGAAGGTAGCATAGGACCAATGATGTCAATCGCCATTTTATCAAATGGTCGAGTAGGGATGTCCGCGGCTTGAATAGGAGCCGCATGATATGGACCCCGAACTTTAACTTCCTGACATGTCACACAGGAACGACAGTAGACAGTCACATCTTTATGAATGCCTGGCCAATAGAATGCAGATAGCACTCTAGATTTGGTTCGTGAAAAACCCATATGGCCTGCGCATTGAGAGTCGTGTGCATGACGCAATATACGAGCTCTCATAGAAGAAGGTACTAAAATCTGAGAACGTACGGATGAATCAGTTTCCCGTATCATTCTTACCAAAATACCATTTTTAAGTTGCAAAATTATGTCTAGATTTTGAATTTTTGTTGGTGGCATTCTTTTTGTAAACTAGTTGAAAATTTTTTTTAAAAAAAGCATCATTCTTTTGTAAAGTAGCAAACAACTCCCGTGAAATAGGAGAATCATCGTCATTATAGGCATTGACCGTAGGTTCAGAAGGTGTATTACGCAACATTTCATTAGCTTGCGCTCTAGTAACTACTGCATTTGCAGCATGAATATGTCGCTCTTCCCATTCAACAATTTGCTGTGGGGTACACTCTTTTATACCATGTATGCGACCCAGTATGACATCACTAATTGGATTTTGAAGAAGGCATGCGTAGATCTTTCCTGAAAAGAGAGGTGTTTTAAGATCAATAATGGCTGTAGGAAAGGTTTCCATAGTCCCACCAAACGTCACGCATTTGACAGTATTGCCAGTAGCACAGGATGGGTGGATCAACGAATTCCGGACTCCAACGGTGCTGCAACCTGAGTCAAAAAGAATAGAGCAAGGAATATCATTGACAAATCCGCTATTAAATTTAAGACATCCTTTTCCCGTGTGCACCGACGCAGAAGTGGCCGTACAGACTGCTGGGAGACTTGGCAATATATGGATTCATCGCAGCGTCGTGATCGCCTTGGGCTGGAATAGGGTTGTGCACTCGTGACAAGCCTTAACCTGCTCAAAATCAAGAGAACATGACATGGCATTATGTGTATTAACATTTTTATCCTGTTCTTTGTTAGTTTGAGCATCCATCAAAGCAACATTAGAGTGATGACGCGGTCTAGTGCTCGAAGATCTATCTCTACGCCGCGATCGATTTTGACTATTATCTTTAAAATTGCTATAATTACTATTTCTGTTTGAGTTACAATCTTGGTTAGAACGCCAATTATTGTTATCACTGTTATGTCTTTGACCATATGATCTATTCAGAGAACCATGTCTATTGTGAGAATACTGCGATTTGGATCGCCAATTTTGTTTATAATTGTCTCCTTGATTATTTCCAAAATTATTGTTATCAAAATCTCGTGATCTGTGAGATGGGGCCCAGGAAACATTATATGAAGAAGATTGCTGAAATTGTTTCCCCTTAAAAAAAATTAAAAGAATTGAAATTCTCGTTATTTCCCTATTTAAAGTTTCTGTCGTTACTTAAAGAACGATGTCGCGAATAATTATTATGTTGCATAGCTAAAGCAACAGGTAATTCATCTTTAATCAGGGCATTGCTAATATCCATGTTCGTATGGGCAATACAAAAATTCTTGCAGTTTTCTTCCATATCTTTCATATTAGCTGGCTTACGTTCATGTAAAAAAGAAAGAAATGCTGGATTCACTGAAGATAAAACTTTATCGTGTAGCAATAAATCAAAGAGACCGTCATAGGATTTTTTACCTTGGACAATTCGATCCATCTTTCCAAGGTGAGACGTATCTGTGAAAGGAAGTCACTAAAATTCTTTCCAGATTGTGGTAGAAGAGTTTTAAAACGCACACTGTACTCATTTTCCGACATTTGATATTTCTTAAGAAGAGCAGCTCTGAGAGCATCATAATCATTCTTATCAGTAGAACTAGTCGTATGGTAGACCGCCATAGCTTCGCCTGTAAGTAGTCTGGATAAATGTGTACAATACTGTATTTTATCCAAGTTATAAGATTTACATGTGGCCTCAAATCTATCCAGGAAGAAAATCACGTCGTCGGATGGTGGATTAAATTTTGGTCATTTTAAGTTAACCTCCCGAATATATTCATTTCTAGACGAAGCTTGACCTTCATGAGTCTTTTGAGTATTAACCTCATGAGCTAATCTCATTCTATCATGTTCTAAATCGGCAAGTTTTAGATCATGCTGTCGTTTCTTTTCATTTTCCTCTGCCTCGAGCTGAAATCTTTTTGCATTTTCCTCAGCTATCAATCTCCTACTATCAAGTTCCATTTTGTTCATTTCCATTTCTAAACGAAGTCTTTTTTCGTTTTCTGCAGCCTCAAATTGTTTTTGTTCCATTTCAATTCTAGTTTTTTCCATTTCCATTTTCATTTTTTTTCTCGTTTTCTTCAGCCTCAAATTGTTTTTGTTCCATTTCACTTTTCATTTCAAATTGTTTTTGTTCCATTTCAATTTTCATTTTTTTTTCTCGTTTTCTTCAGCCTCAAATTTCCTTTTTCGCTCATTTTCTTCAGCTTCAAATTTTCAATTTTCTAACCTTAGAGTTTCTAGCTTCCTCTGTTCGGCTTCCCTCTCTTGAGCCTTTTTGTATTCCGTCATAGCGAATTGCTTTACATCTTCAGGAGGTATCTGAAAGGCTTTAGCTTGTTTAATAAAATAATCTAACGAATACATTATGATCAATAAGTAATTGATATACTTCTTCCTCGTAAATGTTAATCAATTAATGTCTAATAATTTTTTTTCACTCTAATAAGTGTTACTCGTTCCTGTCCAAGAACGGTATGCAATATCAGATAATTATCAAATATATTATTAATTAATAAAATAAGTTATGCAATGAAATAATATGATGAAGCAAAAGCAATAGACAATGACCACAATAGTGACGGGACAAAATAATCAAAGACGAATGACAACATTCGCAGAAATCAACAAAAAATCAAAATGTGAAACTAAAATCGACTGTTGCAAAGAATTGCAATGACAACTGCGATGAAATACCGAACAAGACGATTGACAACACAGTATATAGACACCAAGTTGTAAAAAATTAAACGAAAACAAGGTGGAGATGGACGACCGTTACGTACAAAAGACATCATAAAACTAAGGTACATATATAAAAATTACCACAAAAACAACAATGAAACTTGACAAAACAGCTAAACAGACAGTTGTTACAGGCAACCAGACACAGTGGACCTAAAATCCATCGACACTCACGTGTCGGAACATTCCACTGCGGGAAGTCTGCAAAATATGTCCCTATAGAACACTTACGACGGACCTGTGATGAAACTGGTATGTTTCCGCCTTACCCAACCTCCCGCTGAGAACATTGAACATAGAACAAATAATATGACAAATATAGTACTGGACATTTCAACCGAAGAGCTCAGCTAACGAAAACGGTAGCAAAAACAAACAACAGCGTTATAACTTATCTTAATTCCCATATGAAAATATTTCCCAATCCATGCAGTATTGCGAACTTAGGAAATCGGACGCTGTATTACTGAGCCTTGGTATTTTGACAGATGGAAGAACTTGATTCCATTCCAAGTTGTTGATAATGAAGTGTGTTCAGCGTTGACGGTTGACTTTGAGTAGCCTTGACCTCGAAGTGAGTTGCTGTCGTCTTGAATTGAAATTTCAACTGGTACAGGAGTATTTCATTGATGGATTTCGTTCCCATGAATTTGATACATTCATAACACAGCTGGCCGCCATTTGTAACTGTTCATCCACCATTTGTAACTGGTCACTTTTGATCCCCATTGATAGGTATTAGAATAGTGATGGGTGACAGTTATCTGGTTGAGTCTAAAACGCGAATGAATAATAGAAAATATCCAAGAGTCAATTCAACTTTAATAGTGTCAAGGACGGACACTAGAACTCGTGGTTGAGTAATGATACTATCAACGGTTTATTTGACAATACGTAGACGTGGACAATACGACACTTCATGCATATACATAGTAGATTAATTTGTGACATATGGTATTCAGCTTCCATCTTATACTTAGTGGAGCATCATCAATAGGCATCGATATATTCATACATGTTTATCTTGCTATAAATGACTTGACTTAACGAACGTTTTATACGACTGTTGACCTCTCAAGGGCAGTCCATCATATCACAATCAAGGGTATACAACCCATTACGGAATACTCCTTCTTAGTTAGTTTGACAATAAAAATCCGACTTCTGATAAAGCATTATAACTTGTGAACTGTATACAAACTTCTAACTGCTGACGTCTTGTTTCACCTCTCCATATTATCTGTTACTCGCATGACGGCTACTTTAAATATTCAATAACGCAGATCCCGTTCATTCCACAAACAATGTTCACATATTAACCATCTTCAAAACTTCCAGTGCATTGACGTTACGACTTTTAACCATTCTGGTCCCAACATGTACGGGTACCAGCTAGAGGTCGACTTGACTGAAGAAAGTCAATGACGAAACTATTCTTACAACATTATCATTCAATTATAATATTACCTGACTTGAGTGACCTGAGGGCTATGACTTAAATTGCAGTGAGCCAGTCACCAAGTAATTACAATATGTCGGAATGAAGGACTGAAAAAACATCAGATTCCCAGTCTGAAAGGAACTCTGCCTTGCTCCACTACGGAGATACGTCATCTACCCCTTTGGTAACAACCGCGCTAATTTACCAATATCAAAAATGTGCGTTCTCGTGCGCAACAAACTATATCACTAACATCTGAATTGGTGTGTACACATATTTAACTGATGCAGGACCTGGGACTGCAATTATCTGTTAATGCCTGTTAAGGACATAAAATGTACGCAACACTTGCGCTGTGTTATTCGTTGAAAATCTTTTTAATGTCTTCTTTATCCAATGTCATCTTTATCCCAGGTCATCCTTATCCCATGTCATCTTTATCACATGTCATCTTTATCCTATGTCATCTTTATCCCATGTCATCTTTATCCTATGTCATTGTTGCGGGTTCATTATTTCTTTGAGTATTTGAAGAATGCTGGACTCAGGTGTCCAAGGCGCCTTGGGTTATTGTACTACAGTCCATTCAACAGAGTTTAGTGAAACGTAAGGCACAGTTCTAAACAGTACAAAACTTAGTAATGCCTGTTTGACGTTTTCACATATGAATACTTTAATCACAATACTTGGCTCCTCAGTTATAGCATCAACGAATAAGACAATGGCACTCATTAGCCAGTCTATACATAAGTCTAACGTCTGTAGACTATCAGAACACTGTCAGAGTCATCTTGCTGCATTTATTATATATTATGATATACGTTCTTTCCACATCCTTTCAGCGCTGACATGTCCTTATGAAATATGATCAGACTAGGCTCTAACAATTAGACTACCTAGCTGAAATACAGATATAATCAGTACTTAAAATACATATTCAGGAGCACTTAAGAAACACAGCCTTCTCCCGCGGAGACACAGTCCAAAGAGGACGCTAACTAGATCGTATGTTCGGCCGTAGCCCGCGAAACCACGTCTGCTAGAAATCTGCAGACAATGTGACGTACTTCCTGTGTTGTAGAAACGAATGTAAATAGGAAGTCAGCTCACAAACCAAGTTTGAGAGCGACCGATAATGGTGTTATGAATTTAGTCATAACATCTACTCCCCCCCCTCCCCCCCCTCCCCCTTCCCGGTCAATAATGTCGAACGGAGTTGACATTATTGGGGTATGAGACAAATTATTACTGAGGTGAGCAAAAAGGTAACATCAAATGTCATTGCTGCTATGACAATGTATAGACTCATGTTTGTGCCGAATCGAAGGCAATTTAACACACAAGGTATGGAGAAACAGAATAAACTGCCAACCCAATGTCTATCAAACCAGCTCCAAACAATTTAACATAATAAAGAGGTCCTATAGCAGTAGTCAGTCAACATCTAACATAATTAATGCATATACACCACGCTCTCTCACCGTCTAGTAAGTCAAAACTCCTACTGTTCAAGTCATGTCACCTTAGTCATAGAATGTTGATCAAATAAACATTAATGCTAAGTGCATGAACTAATCAATATGACAGTAGAGAAAATATATAAAAGGCAGACAAAAAGCACATACAAAGTGTTTGACTGCGACAATATGTCAATATATGTATCTTGTATTTAATGATTGATGTGTCAACTTGTATCATATAATAATAATATGACCAATTAATTAAGAAATTAATCTCACTAGCGAACAATGCGCTGAAATCTTGTTTTTTTTTTTAAATGCCCCTTTTGGGGTTCAAAGTGAGGTCTATTGACTTTATTAAGTATAATGTGTGAATTTTGTGTGATCCCGGCCCTGGCTACGACCCGGCATACTCTAGAAATGATCCCTAAAAGTATGACACTTTGATCTTAGCCAAAAGGCCGAGAAGCTGAAATCTATTTTTTTTAATTGTTTAGCACTTTATTACGACTCGTATACAACAAGCTTGTAAATTAAATAGCTTTTAACTAACTTTCTTTATTCACTACACAACCAGACATTTACATTGTGAACTCTTATCAATTTTCCACACACCGTCGCATCACTTTTTCCCTCGTACTAAAATGTTAAGATACAGCAATGCTATAATTCTAAGGTATGTAATTCTTGTTACCAAGGGACGTAATATGTCTGAAAATAATAATCGTATTATTTAAAACATTACTTTTTCACTTTTTTAAATATTACCAAAAATTTATTGAAAAGTCAATACAAACTGCAAGATCTTTTTTAATTTGCACAGATACTTCTGTTATTTTATTTCTTTTAATATTGATATGCATTTATATTTGTAAAGAGATAAATAATTATATACAGGGCTCAAATACATGTTACTAACTACGTATTATACGAATTTCGCATTAATGCAGACATTTCGTGACAAATAAAATATATTTTTGACCGGCACCTAGTGCTGCCTAAACTACAGCGCAAATAACGCTGTAAAACCCAACGCCCTAATATCCGGCCTTTGGCTAGGATCATGTGTCTAGACGCAGGGACCAGTACAGTGACATTCATGTGTCATTAGGTCTCTTGTGTGAGAACACAGAAGATCACTACAGTGACACAGTTTGTCATTGGATCTTCTTGTGTTGGGACATGTGGTCTTGACCAGGGCCGGGTTTGGGCGGGTACTAATGCGACCTCATGCGAGGAAAAAATATGCGACCTCAAGCGAGGAAAAAAAAAAGGAAAAAAAGTGCTGCCTAAAGCCTTCCAAGAGGCTAGCACGCACTGACACGAAGAGGAAAATAGAAGTAAAGGGGGCAGGTTTTATAGCGTTTAGGCACAACCTTAAGTTGGAGGAGGCAGAGGAATGTTACTCTGTCGTACGGTAAATGCAGGTGATATTGACGCTGCCTTTTGTACACACTAATGTCAAATGTAGTGATTCTTTTGTGTTAGTCACCTTTAAACAGTAAAGTCAATTTGTTTATTTTCATCCTGTAAGGAAAAATGATAATTTTTCAAATAGGCTTGAGTCCACTTCACGCGCAAAATTTTGCAGAGCTTGAAGTTTCTCGTAAAAATGATAAGTTCACCGTGTCCATGATTGTTGTCTATACAATCCTTTGTAGACAGAAAATCCTTAAGTTTTGGGAACTTTTAGCAAAGTTACGTAGAATATTTCAATAAACAGTGACGTGATTATTTCCCTTGTAAGACTGGTTGAGGTTTCAATTGATGAGTTATGTCCCTTCATAAAACCGCATTGTGTTACAGAAAGTTATTTGTTGAAATTTTCGAAAAACTGTCTCGACTTGCATTTCTGGAACTGTTTGTTAAATCCTACTCGACTTAATTACATTTCCAACAGCATCATCGTGTGTCTTTGCGGGTAGCGTTGTTAGGACAAAACTTGAAAGAACGCACCTTCTTTGATAATTTACATCACTGTTTCATGACATGAAAAGTCCCCAGCACAGGCGATTTGAGTGTAAACAAGGCTGTTTAGCATGCTGTTGATATGTAGAGCTGTGGTTTACACGGAAGACGGAGTGTCTTTAATACATCGGGACAATACGTCTGCAAACACGTTAATATTGCCCTTGATCGCTCTAATTGAGTAGTCGTTGGGCTGCAAAGCAAGGCTGGCCCTAGCTGCCTTGGGTTAGTAAAACGAGCAGTCTGTAGGTAACCCAGGGCTCGTTGATCTGTCTCCAGCGTAAAATGAGGGCCCAGTAAGTAGCGCTGTAGCTTTTTGAAGCAGAACATAATCGCTAGTAACTCACGGTCCACTATAGGGTACTTCTGTTCTGTACTGGTAAGTTTTCTGCTCACGTACATGATTGGGTGCAACTGTCCTTGATATTTTTGCATCAATACGCCACCTATTCCGACGTCGCTGGCATCGACCCTGAGATTAAAAGGTAGGCGAATGTCAGGTAAACGTAGTATAGGCGATTTGGACATTTTATCACATTTAAAGATTCATCACAGACATGGGACCACACTACCTTCTTTGCCGCGTCCTTCTTCAGCAACGCGGACAGCACTGAGGTAACATCACTGAAATTAGGCAGGAATCTTCTGTAGAAGTTAATTAAGCCTAACAAGCTTCTAACCTGCTTCTTAGTTCGTGGAATGTCTAAGTTTAAAATTTTGGAAACAGTGGAATCTTCAGGTTTCAAGACTCCACCTCCAACCTTATGCCCGAGAAAAATAATTTCTGAAAATCCTATTCTCGTTTTCGATGGTCTAGCTGTGATGTTGTGATTACGTAAAGTATTTAAGAGAGTGTGAATCCCGTGAACATGATCACTCCAAGATTGATGGAAGAGACATATGTCATCAATGTATGCGATCAAGTCTTCACGGTCTGAGAACAATCTTCTCATCATGCGCGCGAAAGTCGCAGGAGCATTAACAAGTCCGAAAGACAGATAGTTGAATTGAAATAAACCCAACGGAGTAGCAAAAGCTGTGTAAGGTTTAGATCTACTAGACAACGGGACTTGCCAATAGCCCTTTGAGAGATCGAATTTTGTAAAAAAAAAAGGTAGCAGTTGAAAGTCTCTCAAGAAGAGAATCGAGGACGGGAAGAGGTTCCGCGTCTCGAACAGACACTGCGTTAAGTTTCCTATAATCTATACAAATACGTATAGATTTGTCCTTCTTCCTAATTAACACCATAGGAAAGCTATATGGTGAATTGGAAGGTTCTATGATATCCAGATTAATCATTTGTTTGATCTCATCTTGCACTTGAGATTGCTTAATAGGTCTGAAATCCGTCAATATGATGTCATGTTCGATGACATCGGTGTGACCGGAATATCTGTAAGTACATCAGGAAAGGACTGAAGCAGTTCAGATATTTGACATTTCTGATTAGTATTGAGCGAAAGATCAATGGAAACATATTTCCATAATTCTGTCGCTAGAGAGTGAATATCTGGTAATGATAGGATAAGTTCACCATCATCATCGAATTCAGACATTTCTTCTTGGATGACAGCCAAGGAAGAACGACGATCAATGGATTCGTCAAGAGAATCGAAGATAGGACAAAGATGTGGTGGCCTTCTGTAGAATTGTTGCAACATGTTTATGTGAAACAATTTTTCTTTACCTTTCACGCTAAGAACATAATCTACATCAGATATTTTTTTAATGATAGTATATGGACCTTGCCATGAAATTAGCAATCTGTTTTCCTTATTCGAAAGCAAAAATAAAGCTTCGTCTCCTGGCCACAGCTGTCGCAGTTTCCGGTTTTTATTGAAAAACAGTCGAGCCTTTGACTTCGCTCTTTCCAACGACTGCACTGCTATTTTGCATGCGTCAATTATTTTTCGTCTTAGGTTTACGACATATTCATAAGACGACTGAACTTCTTCGTTCATATTAGTACCGATTAATAAATGCTTTAATATGGCCATTGGGCCTCGTGGCTTTGCACCATAGAAGAGTTCAAACGGACTAAATCCGGTTCTAGAATTTTGTATTTCTCGGTACGCAAAGAGGACAGCTGGCAGTATCCTGTCCCAGTCTTGCGAATACTTAGCTGTAACCCTATCAAGCATCTGCTTTAGTGTCCTATTAAATTGCTCTATTAGCCCGGATGCTTGGGGATGGTACAATGAACTAAGTGATCGTTCTATACCGAACATATTCATTACTTTCACCATGGCATCGGAAACAAATTGCGAGCCATTATCCAAATGGATGTTTTCGGGAAACCCCAATGTAGTAAAAACTAAAAATAGAGCGTCCGCTACGTCATCACTTGAGATGTGCTTCAGTGGGATGGCCTCGGGCCAACGTGTGCACATATCAATACACGTTAAGACATATTTATGTCCCCTGGCTGAAGTCTTAATAGGACCAATAAGGTCAATTGACATTTTTGCGAAAGGACGCAATGAAATATCCGCTGCCTGGATGGGTGCAATGTGATGCGGCCTTTTAGTTGCCACACTCTGGCAAACCAAACAGGTTCGACAAAGGACTTTAACATCTTTTGTGACACCCGGTCAAAAGAAATGAGAGATAACTCTCTGTTTAGTCCTTGCTATACCCAAGTGACCAGCAGCGTTAATATCATGGGCATGTCGTAATACCAATGGTCTAAAACATATTGGTACCATGATCTGCTTCTTAATCGAATCTATATCTTGAAAATTTCTTACCAATATCTCATTGTTTAAAGTATACCAATGTTTCATTTTGCCATTGGTACTTACGTTACTTGTTGTAACTAGCTTATACAATTTTTGCAAAGAGATATCCTCTTTTTGTTTTTGAATGAATGAGTTTTTATAAACTAACTCAATCTTCAAGTCATCATCTTCATGAGTAGACATAATTTGATCATCAGAATTTCCTTGATCAACATTACTGATTACATCATCATCAATGACATCATCTATAAGTTTATCATCATTGTTAATTTCTTCCAAGATGTTATCATCACCCATACGATTCAAAACTTCCTTACGAGCTTGTGCTCTAGTCGTAACAGCATTAGCTGATATGAGATGCTCTTTTTCCCATTTCTCTATTTCTTGTTGAGAACATTCTCGGATCCCAGGGATTTTTCCAAGTTGAATCCCAGCAATAGGGCTGTTCAACAAACAAGCGAGCACTCTACCTATAAAATAAGGTGTATCTAAGAACACCTCTGCAGTGGGGTTGTGTTCATCTGTTCCACCAAAAGTAATACATTTCACTTCCATTCCAGTATAGTCTGATTGATCCACCATCGACCTACGAATCCCAATCGTGGTCGCGCCCGTGTCACGTAATAAAGTTGTAAGTTTATTGTTGACAAAACCTTTATTTAAAACTAAAGATCCTGTGGTAGCAACAGACGACATCACTGGCAGAGGGTGTCTGCATAAAAGCCTAGGCACGCTCTGTGGCTGAAACAAAGAACTGCATTGAGTACAATTAGTACTGTTTGCTAAATCGACACTGCAAGAGTTTGCATGTGCAATGGGCATGTTATTTTGGTTTGAGTTATCAGTATTAATATCCATGATAACATTACCACGTTCTGGGTGTCTTGACTGTCTATAACTATTGTTATGGCAAGCATCTCTATTATTAGGGTTGTTATCATTACTCCTATTAAATGATCTATTACCCATGTTAGATTTAGGACTATAACTTCCTCTATTCTGGTAATCATTTAGTCTATATGATTGTTGAGGGCCTATAATAATAATAGCCCCTTCAGTCATAACTGACTATGGGAATGCGCCTCTGAGGTGACAGCCCTCAGCTGCTTATTTTCCTGGTGCTCCTTTCGACGTTTTCTCCCCTCCTCTGCTTGTTGTGTGAGCCTCTCTTCACCCAATCTGAGGTGGCGCCGTAAATAGCATCGTCACTTAGTGCGATCGACATCTTCATCCTCCCATGTTGCTGGATCCATGTTCAGTGCCCTCATTTCTCTCTTGCACACATCTTTGAACCTCAGCTGTAGTCGCCCAACTGTTCTCTTGTCATCTGTTAATTGTCCATAGAAGATATCTTTTGGGATGCGACCATCTTCCATGCGGCGAACATGACCAAGCCAGCGAAGTCTGCACTCTCTAAGCAGTGTATACATACTTTGAAGGCCAGCACGTGACAACACCTCGACGTTTGTCACTTTATCTTTCCACGAAATGCCGAGGATGCGGCGTAGACACCGTAAATGGAAGGTATTGAGCCTTCTTTCATGCTTAGCATAGGTCGTCCAGGTCTCGCTGCCATATAGGAGTGTGCTGGTGACGCAGGCATTATATACCGCAGCTTTGGTCTTCATTGTGAGTTTGGAGTTTCCCCAAACACGCGATGTGAGGCGGGCAAAGGTAGCTGCAGCTTTGCCAATGCGGCTGTCGATTTCTGTATCCAGTGAGAGTTTGTCATTGATGGTAGACCCTAGGTATGTGAAGTGGTGCACCACTGCCAATTCATAGTTATCGATAGTGATAACTGGTGCAGCACCCGCATCCTGACTCAGCACATTCGTTTTCTTTAGACTTATTGTGAGGCCAAAGTCCTTGCATGCTTTAGTGAAGCGATTCATCAAGTTCTGAAGCTCCTGTTGGCTTTGAGTGACGACTGCAGCATCATCAGCGAACAACAAGTCTCTTATAGTGACCCTTCTGATTTTTGTTTTTGCCTTCAGCCTTGAAAGATTAAACAGACGGCCATCTGACCTAGTGTGAAGGCATATTCCTTCAGTTGCATCTCTGAATGCATGTTTCAAGAGTAAGGCAAAGAAGATCCCGAAGAGGGTCGGAGCCAGAACACAGCCTTGTTTAACGCCACTTCGTATGTCAAAGGGCTGTGACGTGCTTCCAGCATATTGGACTGTTCCCTTCATGTCGTCATGGAATGACTTTATCATTTCCAGCATTTTAGAAGGGCAGCCTATTTTCAGGAGGATTTTGAAGAGTCCATCCCTACTAACCAGGTCAAATGCTTTTGTGAGGTCTATAAAGGCGATATATAAGGGCCTTTTCTGCTCTCTTGATTTTTCCTGAAGCTGGCGGACAGAGAAGATCATGTCTGTTGTTGATCTACCAGCTCGGAATCCACACTGTGACTCTGGATATATGCGCTCAGCTAACTTGTGTAGTCGCATTAAGACGACTTTGGCAAAAACCTTACCAACAATACTAAGAAGAGAGATGCCTCTGAAGTTATTGCAATCACTTCTGTCTCCTTTATTTTTGTACAGTGTTACAATCTTGGCATCTCGCATGTCTTGAGGAATAGTTGTCTCTTCCCAGCACTGGCACAGCATCCTATGCAGGGGATGTAACAGGGTGCTCTTACAGCATTTGATTAAATCAGGAGGAATCCCATCACTGCCTGGTGCTTTGCCATAGGTCAAGCTATCAATGGCCTTGCTGAGTTCCTCTAATGTTGGTTCGGCATCCAGCTCCTCCATAGTTGGCAGACATTTGACAGCATCAAGGGCTGCAGGCGTAACGGTATTTTCTCTAGCATAAAGCTCAGAGTAGTGCTCGACCCACCTCTCCATCTGCTTACCCTTATCGGTTAGCTTCTCTCCGCTGATGGTTTTTAGCGGTGCCGTCTTACTTTTTGGGGGGCCAAGTGCTTTCTTTATACCGTCATACATTTGTTTAATGTTGCCTGTTTGCGCTGCGATCTGGATGCTCTCACTGAGCTGGAGCCAATAGTCATTTGCACAGCGTCGAGCAGTTTGTTGAACTTTGCTTCTCGTAGCCTTCAGGATCTGTAGGGTTCTAGCACTCGGTGAACGTTTGTATTCATTCATAGCACTGCGCTTAGCTTCAATGACAGGTGCCATCACATCTGATGAAGCATCAAACCAGTCATTTGACTTTGCCGTTTTCTTACCAAAGGTGGCAAGTGCAGTACTTTGAATGGTGTTCCGTAGATGCTTCCAGTTCTCTGTAATAGTATCACCATGCTGAGGGCTGCTGAGCACTTTCTTGAAGGTCGCAGTAAATTGAGCGATCATGACAGGGTCTGACATCTTGCTGGTATCAATGCGTGGTTTCCCTTCATGTCTGACACGATAGAGTTTTCTTGGTTGTGCTCTGATTTTGCAGCAAACCAAGGAGTGATCTGTATCACAGTCTGCACTATGGTACGAGCGCGTGGAGAGCACAGACCTGAGAAGTGGCCTTCTGACGAGAATCAGGTCCAGTTGGTGCAAGTGCTTGGATCGTGGGTGTCTACATGACACCTTATGCTGGGGTTTTGTCTGAAAGTAGGTGTTGGTCACGCAGATGTCATGGTGGACACAAAGCTCTAAGAGCCGTTGTCCATTTTCATTCATCTTGCCAATACCAAACCTGCCCAGACATGAAGAAGACCATGAAACATTATCGGCACCCACTCTAGCGTTAAAGTCACCAAGGAGAACAAGCTGTTCTTGCCTAGGTATGCTTTTGATGACTGCTGCTAGATTCTCGTAGAACTCATCTTTAGCTTCTGAGGCAGAGTACAGAGTAGGAGCATACACACTGACAAGGGTGATGGGACCTGTGCTGGTTTGCAGGCGGAGCGTTAACAGGCTTTCTGATCCATTCTCGCCTGGTTCAACCATTTTAATTAGCGATTTTTTGACCGCAAAACCTGCTCCGTGTTCTCTAGTTTTATTAAGATCTTTCCCTTGCCAATAAAATGTGTAGTCCTTCTCGCTCACCGTTCCAGAGTCCGCCAGGCGCGTTTCCTGAAGTGCAACTATATCCACCTGAAGTCGTTTAAGCTCATCATTAGTTATGGCTGTCTTCCTTACATCGTCTATGTCCTGTAGGTTTTCGGATAGTCCAGTCAACATAGTCCGGACGTTCCAGCATCCCAATCTGAGAGTTTTCTTATTTCTATTATTCTGATAATTGCTTGGTGCAAAATTTTCTGTCCACAGTTCGGGTTTGACCCTAATCCCCATGCACCCAATGGGGAAAGCAGACAGTGGCGGGACAACACCTTATTGACTGGGGCTGCCCAGCTTGAAGCGGGCGGTAGCTGTCCAGTGAGATCCTAGAACCTCTCCCACTGTCGGAAGTAGCCCCTGGCGCTATGCCCTACGCCAATTAGGCAAAATGCTTATAACCGGTAACTGCTACTTCCCGGGTTTTGCCGACACCTATAGGGTGAAGCTGGAGTGTCCTCTCCAGGGCGCGAGCTTGGGCACAGTTATATGGAGATCAAGCTGTTACCCATGCAGCATGTTCCCCCTCTCCACACAGCTGGTAGATCCAAAGGAACGGCAGTAGCCGATACAGTTTGGTACCAGCCACGTCGCAGGAGTTGCCAGAATAATGTCAAATCGACATTAGACTGCCTTAGGGTCTCCGACTCCGGATTTATCCTCAGGGTTTACCCCCGAAGCCAATTCCATAAATGGATATTCCTGCAAGGCAGCGGTGGTTTGAATTCAGAGTTCCTTCTCTTAGATAAGCTACCAACCAAGGATCACGAGCCCTATCTGCCCGAAGCTGCTGGTTTTTAGACGCCAGTCGCTCGCCTTTGCCCCTTCTCCCGTCAGTGAAAACAGTTCCGCCGGGCTCAAATTGAGCCACACGTGAAGGCCGGGAGCTGGACTTGGTTGTCAGAGGCTGCTTGAGGCGCGTGCCATAGAAGCATTTATCTGCAGTGAGAGCTTATCCTCACTACAACTCCTGGCTGTAACAACCTTTGGAACCACAAAGCGGGCGGTAGCTGTCCAGTGAGATCCTAGAACCTCTCCCACTGTCGGAAGTAGCCCCTGGCGCCATGCCCTACGCCAATTGGGCAAAATGCTTATAACCGGTAACTGCTGTTGAGGACCAAAATAATCATTGTTGTTGTTATAGTTGTCATACCTTTGAGGCTGTTGAGATCTCTTTTTAAAGTTATACCTGCCTCTATTACTTCCATACTGAAAATTTGGATTAAATTTACAGTTTCTGTCTATACTTTTAGATCTTTGCTTAGCGTTGTTAACATTAGTAACTCTGGCTGAAGCAGCAGGCAGAGAATCTCTAAAGTTATCTCTACTGAGATTCTTGTTTGGGTGTGCAACTTGGTATTGTCTACCTAAGGTTTCACAAACAGATAATTTATCAGGTTTTCTTTCCTGCAACAAGGCTAGAAAATCTCCACTGATGGAAGACAAAACCTTATCTCTTAGGATTAAATCAGATAATCCTTCAAAAGATTTTTCTATTTTTGCGAGATCAATCCATCTAGAAAAATTCATTTTAATTGATGAAATGAATTCAGTGAAATCCTTACCAGAATCATGTATTAGTGACTTAAATTTTTGTCTATAACCTTCTTCATCTAGTTGGTATTTCTTTAACAACAGTATTTTAACTGAAACATAGTTATTTCTGGATTCATCATCCATAGTACACACTGATGTACAAGCATCACCAACCAATAAATTAATGAGCCTACTAGGCCATGTAACTTTGTCAATATCATGTTCAGTGCAGAAAGTTTCAAATCTACTTAAAAAGCACTATATGTCATCAATAGAAGGGTCAAATTTAGGTCAAGTTACCTTAATGTGTTTATTATGAATTCTCCTCGCCTCATCCATATTTCTGATATTGACTTAAGGTTGTTGCAACCTTAATTTTTCAAGTTCAGTCTCAGCTAACCTGATTTCTTGAGGTTGTTTTAATTTCTCAAGTTCTTGAGCTTGCCTTAATTTTTCAAATTCTTGAGCTTGCTCTAGCTCAGCTTCAGCATAGGCTAATTTTTCCCTTTCTAATTCTTCCTGTCTTCTTTCATCTTCCAATTCCTCTTGTCTTCTCTCTTTCTCTTCTTGTCTTTTTATTTCCTTGTCAATATATTCTTGCAAGGCAGGTCCCTCCAGACCACAGTCATTTCCAACATTTACTAAATCTTTCAAGGTCGACATGTTTTACTCTTAATGTGCTTTCTTAATAGCAACAATTAAGGTAAATAAATATTATTATTGCTTTCTGAGAAATATTCAATTACTTATATCACCACTTCAAATTCAATCACTAGATGAATTTATAATGTTAAGATGCAGATGTTAAATAATGGAGCATAAAAAAAATGTTACGAACAGTAGACGAAATTACAGCAATCAGAGCCGAAAAGAAGAAAATTTAAATGTGAATAACCAAGGCAGAAATGACATGAATTGAACAATGTAAAAATATGGCCCTATAAACAGACAGGACAAGACATGACGATTTTTTATCACAACATGAATAACATGTATAAATAAATGATAGTCAGATGAGAAGAACGATTTTACAAACAAGAATGGAGCAAAAATGAGGAAAGATTATATATGTAACAA
Source organism: Oreohelix idahoensis (assembly GCA_024509875.1). Taxonomy (NCBI): domain Eukaryota; kingdom Metazoa; phylum Mollusca; class Gastropoda; order Stylommatophora; family Oreohelicidae; genus Oreohelix; species Oreohelix idahoensis. The sequence goes on from JAMPIV010007947.1 coordinate 359,256, forward strand.
GACTACGATTACAAAATAACAATTAACAAGACTTTACTACTAACGTTCACAGGCTATGATTATTTCAGTAGCAGCAGATTCACTCAGAATTTACAAACCGGCCCCGCTACATGAAACAATCACCTACCAAACCCTAAGGACACGCTTATGATTCCATCGACCTGTCGAAACTGGTATAAATGGAATCATAAGTCCCAACCTACCACCCACGGACTAACTACAATATGACATTCATTGACATATAACATATAGCTGAAGAATTGGCGGCAAACAAGACAATGTATGTCACAATATGTATGAGTCTAATAAATGTGACTTATCTTATGCCTGGTCCAAAATCCTCCTAGTTCCACGGCTGTTCCTAGCAGCACAGATGCAACAGTAATCAAGACCTCTCACTAGGCCTAGAAGCAGAAAGCAGCTGACTCGATCCAAAATCCACTTGATTGCTCGAAGTCAGAAAAATTCGCCATCTTCGGCAGAAAATAGATGCAAACTTGCGTCTATAGATGCAGTTGGGATTAATTGAAAGCTTGCTCTTTGGGAACTTGCATAACGAAGAACTGTAGTGTAGAAAATAATTTCTGACCTTCTCATACTCTGGACTTCCCAGCAGACGATAGACGCGCCATTTTGAAAATCTTGGTCAGCGTACAATCTTTGAGGCAATTGTCGGCTTTTAACGTGGAGAAATGTCCTGGTTATGCCGTTTTTAGGTCTCAAACTCGATACTGGTACGGCTTGGCTTCCCCATATGTTGCGGGTTCATTATTTCTTTGAGTATTTGAAGAATGCTGGACTCAGGTGTCCAAGGCGTCTAGGGTTATTGTACTACAGTCCATTCAACAGAGTTCAGTGAAATGTAAGGCACAGTTCTAAACAGTATAAAACTTAGTAATGCCTGTTTGACGTTTTCACATATGAATACTTTAATCACAATACTTGGCTCCTCAGTTATAGCATCAACGAATAAGACAATGGCACTCATTAGCCAGTCTATACGTAAGTCTAACGTCTGTAGACTATCAGAACACTGTCAGAGTCATCTTGCTGAATTTATTATATATTATGATATACTTTCTTTCCACATCCATTCAGCGCTGACATGTCCTTATGAGATATGATCAGACTAGGCTCTAACAATTAGACTACCTAGCTGAAATACGCATATAATCAGTACTTAAAGTACATATTCAGGAGCACTTAAGAAACACAGCCTTCTCCCACGGAGACACAGTCCAAAGAGGACGCTAAATAGATCGTATGTTCGGCCGTAGCCCGCGAAACCACGTCTGCTAGAAATCTGCAGACAATGTGACGTACTTCCTGTGTTGTCGTAGAAACGAATGTAAATAGGAAGTCAGCTCACAAACCAAGTTTGAGAGCGACCGATAATGGTGTTATGAATTTAGTCATAACAGTCATCTTTATCCTATGTCATCTTTATCCCATGTCATCTTTATCCCAGGTCATCTTTATCACATGTCATCTTTATCACATGTCATCTTTATACAATGTCATCTTTATCTATGTCATCTTTATCCCATGTCATCTATATCCTATGTCATCTTTATCCAATGTCATCTGTATCCCACGTCTTCTTTATCCCTTGTCTTCTTTATACTATGTCATCTTTGTCTTATGTCATCTTTACCCCATGTCTTCTTTATCCTATCTTCTTCTTCTTCTTCGTACACCCTCAGACGTCCACTTGAATGTTCTCAAAGAAAGCAGTAGTCAGCTTGAGGCTATTTGAATCCCCGTAAAGCTTTTCCACGAAAGGAGCTGGCGTCGGCCATATGCACTTTCTCTGTACCACATATAAGGGGCAACTTTGAAGCAGATGTTCAGCAGTCATTTTATCAGTGCCACAGTTACACTGATCGGTAGTTCCTATCTTTAGCTTGTTGAATAGATGGTATCTCAATCTGTTGTGGCCAGTGCGGAGTCTGAAGATTACCACTTGTTCTCTTATGTGGAGCTGGTAGTAAGCATCATTCTATGTGTGCCCTGGATGTTCAACATTCCATTTGTTTCTGTATCTGATTCTGATAAAACTCTTTGCCTTCTCAAAAGTTATGCTTGCATCAGGCTGAGGTAGATGTGAACCTTCTCTTGCCATTCTGTCAGCCTCTTCATTGCCGGTGATGTTACAATGAGATGGGATCCATTGGATCACTTTTGAATCGTTGACAAAGTTTGTGGAGCACTATTCTGAGATCATCCAGGTCTGTATTATTTTGGCTTTTCAACGTTGCAATTACTGACTGTGCATCAGTAAAGAAAGCAACATAAATCATATCCTATCTCATCTTTACCCCATGTCTTCTGTATGCTATGTCATCTTAATCCCATGTCATCTTTATCCCTTGTCATCCTTATCCGATGTCATACTTATCCGATGTCATCTTAATCTCATGTAATTTTTATCCCATGTCGTCTTTATCCAATGTCTTCTCTGTCCCATGTCATAATTATCACGTACCCTCTTTACTCTTACATGACTGACATCAGTTTTCTTATCCATGACTTTTTTTCTTTTTTTAAATCCCCTACTTCATCTACCAAGGGGATTTCAGAAAGTGACTGCCTTGTAATGACATCAGCTAGTTGTCGTACTGTATTTTTTTTTTAATTCGGTATTATAAGTATACACTGCCAGGTTGCCAGATCTGTCGCAGCTAGACTTCTCAAACGGGTTATCAACGGTCTACAGCGTGACAAGCCGACGTGTTAATTAGAATTCGTTTGGTGCAGCCACCGTAGAAGGAAACGACTTTCGTAACAGACTTTCATAAATGGGTGTTTGATGGTTTCAAGTGGTATGACAACATCACCAATGTGGTAGCCATGCAAAGAGTTAGATAAATACCAGCTGAACATGAGCAGAGAAAAATAGTTCTTCTTCTTCTGCGTTCGTCCTGAAAAGGACGTTGGTTGCGTTGTGTCGCCGTTTACAGCAAAGCTGCGATATCTGCGCCTTTCGGCCCGACACATCCGACTTCGGCACGGCATTTTTTAGGACCGGGTTTGCCTTCCCACTTCGATCCCTACTCTCCCAGCCAGACTGCAGTGATACAGCTTGTTTCTAGGACCACCACTTGGAAGTGGAGTAGGGTCTTGATCAGCTCTGGTTCGCTGACCCTGACGCAAGCAGTCAGCTATGGGTCACTGACCGCATTCCACTTTTGACGCTTCTTAGGTCCCAGAGGAAAATACGATCTTGTTTATTTATTTATTTTTTTTTTTGGGGGGGGGGGGGGGGAAGACACAACGGGGAGAACCGTTCATAGTATTGCAAGGCATTCCTTGTTCTGGAAATCCCCAGGGTAATAGGAGAAAAAGGAGACCCAAAGATACATGGGAGTGGAAATTAGAGAGAGACTTAAATGGGATAAAGAATACACTGAAAGAACTTGAACGGATGGTACAAAACAAGAATACTTAGTGTGCCTATGAATGAATGTAATACCTGTTGTAAAAAGTTATGAACAGATAGTTCAGAAGAGATTTTTTTATTTACTGTGTTTGCTACGTTTCTGTGTAGCCCGACACTTTCAACCATTATCCATAGGCATAGCAGTGTTAGTTATATCATGACGCCCTATTATAAATGTTATTTATTTCTTGATTGTTTGTACTTTTAAAACTGTAGTATTTCAATTCTTTATGACAAAGTTGCTTTGTAACTAATGTTGGTGTAATGGGATGAATTTTTTTTCCCTTTCCTCCCGTCGTCTTTTAAATTGTTGCTTTGTGTTTACTAGCAACAACCCGCCAAAATTGGCAGGTTTTTAATTATAGTGTGTTATTTCTGTTACGTGTATTACAGACGGTACTATCACTACTGTGGTCATTTCATTGCAGACGACGGTCTTTAGATATTTTTAGTGAAAATTAAATAGATTTATTAAATATGAAGACATGGAGTAACCCAACCTAAATGACATGTAAAGCAGTGATAATGATCTAATGAACCGTAAATTGACTAAATAAATAACATTTCTTTTATGACAACTTGTCTTGTAATTGTTCGTGCATCTTTTAATATATCTTGCCCTGGTCGACTTACTGCCTCAGAGACGCCTTGGTCGACTTACTGCCTCTGAGAACAGCGTTTAAAGTTTGACGAAACTCCAGTTCATGTACTGTTTATCAATCGGGTTGTTGGCTTCTTTCCATAATCAAACTGTTCATGCACACCTTCATTTGTGCCTTTTTTTTCTATTTTCGCTAGAGTACATTTAAGGGAAAACAATACAATTATTGTCTAACTTTCAACCACAGTTGCACCCCCTTAGCTGTGCTTGAAAGTTAATGCACTCTCTCGAAAATAAAAAACAGTGCGCAAATGACGGTGTGCAAAGTGTGACAAACCGACCGACCAAGTACTTACGGCGGAAATTATATATTTTGATGATGATGATGATGATTGTGTTATTAATTTTTGTATTGCTTGTGGGAACTTGGTGCATATTATATTTTCTACATTTAGTTCTATTTTGCCGTTTGTTGCAGTAACTGTTTATGTTTTGTCTCTATTTTAGTATTTACTGCATTCCAGCAAGAAGTTGTTTTATAATTGATGGTATTAGGTTCATTACATTCTTCACAGATGGGTTCCTCTATTCTAAAAAAGCTGGTTCCTAATTTGTAGAGGAGTAATTTTTTCTTTACTGATATTGTTAGTTCCTCTTGTATTTGGCATTTTTTATTTAGTTTTTTTTTTTAAAGTAACTAGTACAAATGTCTTCCTTTTGCTCTTCGATTCCGTGCTCTTCTCCGTGCTTTTGGATATTGTCTTTGCTATTAAACTTTTGATTTCGAATCTCCCTAACCCTGTTTCAGTTTTTTAATTCTATTTCTTCCCCGCTTGGCTTTCTTGTCAGCGAGCTCGTGTCCTTCAATGCCAACATGTACTGGAATCAATGCTAATGTGAATATACACAGAGAGATAGGCCGGGAGAGTACGCGCTGAAGGTTTAGGCACCTCTGAGAGATGAAAGACAGTTATGATGCATAGTCTTAAGCAAATGGTATACCCACTTACACATTCATCCACAATCTTAATTTTTTTTTCTTTATTTTGTAGTTTTACCTTATGCAACTCTCCACACTGCATGGAATGTTTTCGCCATGTTTGCCCGTACTGCTAACAGTGTGTTGTGTGTTTTTCCTGGAAAACATATTCATCTGCAGAACGACATATTGTTGACCTGAATTGTCTGAAACCAAAGATAATCTGAGTGTAATCCATTATTTCCTTCCTAGATGCCATCTATGTCTGGTATTGACTAGTCGTTCTCTCGACTTTCTCCTGCCACTGAGTAAAATGATGGGTCTGTAGCTGCTAGGCTTTTCTCTTTATCCAGATTTACGTACTTTAATCACGATGGCTTCTTTCTATATCTATGCCACTAAGCATCCTTTCCATCGTAAATTTATTATTTCCAGAAGTTTCTTTTAACTTTGTGTTTCAAGGTGTTCCTTTGTGACACTGCCTCTTGAGATTTCTAGTGTTTTCCAATTCTCTTAAAGTTCTGTAGCTGCTAGCTTTTGCTCATTATCTAGGTTTACGTACTGGAATTACAATTGTTTCTTTCTTTATCTGTGCCACTTATACATCCTTTCCATTGTACATTTATTATTTCCAGACATTTTTTTTAACATTGTGTTCCAAGGTCTTCCTTTGTGATACTTTCCGTCTATGGAGATTCCTTGTTTTTTTCCCAATTCTCCTAATGTATCTTCTATTCTCTCGCTATGCAAATAGTGTCAGCAAGTGCGTTTCAGCTACATTTGGTATTTGTTTGTTTGGCTTTTTAAAAAAATTTTTGTCTTTCCCCATCTTTCTTCCTTCTTACCGTTATATTGGCCAGGCTAACTGCGCTGTATTTTGTGATGACCACAGCTGGTTTCTATTTTTCTATTTTGATGCTAAAGCGTTGGCATATCCTCATTTTTCAATGTAATTTTCCAGAGTTTTGTTTCACTTTTAGTCTAAGCATAAGATTTCAGTTTCTTCTTTCAAACTGCTTTGTACTGCTTGGGTTTGGTCCGTCTGTATTGTGCCTTAGCATTTTTCAGAAATTGTTTTTCAGAGTTTGTTGTGCTTCTGCTGTTTGTGTGGCAGGCGATAATTCTTCATCGCGCTTATCCAGCTCATTACAAGTTGGTTTATAATTTTAACTTCTGAAATCTCGGTACATTTATTCATTTGACGTGTATAGAATAAATCTTGTATCTTTTCTTTAACTTCCCTAATTTTGGTGATGTGTACTGATCTCTTTGTAGAGCTACTCAGTTACTTTTGTAAAGATGTCCTAGTTTATCTTTGTGTAGTCCCATTGTGGTAGGCATTTTTTGCGTCGGTTGTAATAAATTTAAATTGAGTGCCAATTTTACTGATTTGTGACACCTTCCTACTTGTATCTGTAGGCTATATATGTTTTGTGTGTCCTACTTGTATTTGTATATATGTTTTGTGTGTCCTACTTGTATTTGTATATATGTTTTGTGTGTCCTACTTGCATTTGTATATATGTTTTGTGTGATAGGTCATCTGTGGCTAAAGCCAGATCTAGTGTAGTTGTTGTTTTACATCATCTTATGTAAAACAAGGGCTGTGTCTTCTGCACAGCTGGAAATGGCTACCTGACTCTTCTCTTGAGTTAGGGAAGGCAAAAGCAGCGAGAAGAGAAACTGCTAAAATCACCTCAAAAAGCTCGAACTAGTCAAGTGGAATCTTTCACATTTCACTTCCCTACGGCAATATCTGCTGTGGTACTATCTTGACCTTTTTAGGTCTTTTATATCGTTGATCATATGAACAATTTTATTTTTTTCGTAGATCTTATGTAAATTGTTATTTATTTCGTAGATCATATGTAAGTTGTTATTAATTTCGTAGATCATATGTAAATTGTTATTTATTTCGCAGATCATATGTAAGTTGTTATCTATTTCATAGATCATATGTAAGTGGTTATTTATTTCGTAGATCATATGTAAATTGTTATTTATCTCGTAGTATCTCATTCTCGCATTTGGAAACTATTTCTCTAAACCTTCATCTTTGGGAGTGGCTGTTAAAGTAATGAACTATAATACAAGTTTTCTTGGTATTTCGACTACTGCTGGTTCCATGAATTTCCCTTGTGGGCAGTTTATCCAGTATCTTCAAGACTAGTGTTAGTCTTAACACAGTACCTGCTCCTGCGACCTCTGTTTGTCCTCTCGACATGTCTGTGTGACGGCACACGTGATTATTTGTGTAGCCTTATGTCTCTAAAACATTCCACCTTATCTGGGGATCGAACCAAGGACCACCGAGCTAGGAAGCCAGTGCACTAACCACTGAGCTCCCGCTGCAAACGGCTTCAGGGTCGGCCCAGCCTCATGAATTGGGTACCAGAGCAACTTCTGGGAAAGTTAAGGCGGCTGGCGGATGCTGGCAACATTAACCCTATTTCTCCGATTATCAAGAAAATACGGGCATAACTCCATATTCCCAATATGCCTTAAATGGGCGTGTAACGGGATCCTTATATCTCACTGTGTTGTACTGGTCCGTGGCCACGGGCATATAGACATACATTCTACTGTGTGCTGTTATTGTTGATCGGAATCGATATTATTGCACTCTGGGCAAACCCACCGGTGGTCAGTCTCCCTGAGCACATATCGAAGGGTGTGAATGCTAATTGTTCCTGTAGCGCTCTGGTTGTATGCACGCATGATCCATCCTCCAGTCGCTGCTGGTCTTAGAAGTTATGCCGAATACCTGCAAGTTGATTTATGGATTCTTGTGTCGTTCTTTTAGCAACTAATCATTAATTGCCCTAAGTATCTCTCCCTTATCCATATCCATTTCCCACTGTGAGTGCTCTCTAAGCTAGTCTGCCAGCTCTCTCATTGCTGAGACTAGGAGAGTAGATCCAAACCATTTCCTGAAGATTCAAGGCTTCTATTAACCAGGGCAGTTATCGTCACATTCTCACTCCGTACTTCGGAAGGTCCAAAATGAATGGTTACGGCATGAATGGAAAACATCCACAGTATGATGTCCGTGTACGTATCACACTATGTACAAATATTGCTTTTTATGTACATTTCTCCCTACGTTATTACATATGTCGCTCCTGAAATTATAAATAAATGAATATTTTCATATTAATTAACTAGAATCGACCCTTAACACGTCGGCCACCAGACATGAGAGCATTAGTGCAACTTTAGACATCCTCGTTCTTACATTTGTTGTCAGCTTGCTTCTTCCTAGTTCATCATCTGTCTTTTTTTCAAACTTTGTTCCGTCCATTTCGTGCCGTCTTTCCCCTGATCAGAGCTAGGCTAAATTGAAGGTAGTGAGGCTTACCAAATTGCTCATGAAAGCGTGTAGCTTTCACAGCGCATATTCAATATAAAACTGCTTCTTTCCGTGCCCTTTAATGCGGTGGTGTGATCTTTGGATAACTATGTTTATAATGATTAGATTTATCTCCAGTTACCCTTAACATATTGCTTAAAAGCTAATGAACCTATATCAAGCTTATAGATTTCTATTTTCTTTGGAAAGCTGGAAATATTTTGCGTTTTAAATAATGTTTGTTTCGCTTTCTACTTTTCCGCTAAGCGTCGCTGGAAGCAGACGAGCAATAGCGCTCATGCATTGTTAGAGTAGCTTGCACAATGGTAACCTACTTTAAAAAAAAAAAAAGTATAAAGCACTCCAACTTTTTCTCGACCAGCGTACTGATCTTACTATAAGTACAGGTCCGCTTCTTCGCCTTGCTGAGTTGGTTCTTATTCTCAACTCTTTTGAGTTTAATGGCCAATTCTTCAACCAAATCAGTGGCGTCGCTATGGGTACTAAGATGGGCCCTAGTTACGCTTGCCTGTTTATGGGCCACTTTGAATATTTGGTCTTTCAAAGTTACGATGGACCGATACCTGAGTTTTACAGCCGCTATATTGATGATGGTATTGGCATTACAGACATGTCTGAGGTAGACTTCCGTCGATTTATTGACTATGTTGGTAATTTCAATCCTGCTATCAAATTCACTTCTGAAATTTCTACAACTTCAGTGAACTTCCTTGACATCACTATGACTATTAGCCCTACTGGTCTTAATACGTCTGTCTATTATAAGGCTACTGACGCTCATGGTTTCCTTCTACTTCATCCCACCCTCTTAGTTGAAAAAATTCCATTCCCTTTTCTCAACTTCTTCGCTTGCGTCGGTTATGTCACGATGACGATGATTTCCATCAGCGAGCTCAAGAGATGCTCGAGTTCTTTCGCCGACGTCTTTATCCAGAACATGTTTTTATCTGATGCTCTTAATCGCATCATACGCGTCACTCGTCAGATGGCACTCACTACTAAACCTTCTGTCCAGTCTGACAGACTCAAACTGGTTCTAACTTTCCATCCTCACTGTCTGGCGGTGAAGAGAATTCTGTTTCGACATCTGCCTATTCTCCACTCTGATCCTGATACCAGAGAGTTGTTTCGTGATACACCTTTGGTGGCATATCGTAGGGATAGGAATTTTAGGGATATTCTTGTACACAGTCGCTTGCGACATACTAGCCTGTGGTGAAGTGGAATGTTATAAATATTTATAGGGGACTTAGTGTACTGACTGAGATCAGCTGTGAAGGTATCTATATCTAATAAGAGTAGTGTATTATAGATAACCTTACTTGCTGCCACATATGTATACCTCAGTCAGAATTATTCTGGAATAGTGTGATGACTACGTTATTTGTCTAGGGTATGTGTATGATGAAGTGTAAGTCATAACAACAACAGACAGATAAACAATTTAATTTATTCCACCACACTTGACAACACTGTGACACTCACATACATAAAACACTCTACAAGGATATCTTAAAGGAGTCACTGATAACTTTTCAAATAACAATATGTATTCAGTGCTGTCATGAATGTATATGTGTCCTGATTCAAATACAAAGGGAACCAGGAATCACAATCAATTTTAATTACAAGTTATATGTACAGAATTTATCAATATGAATCTTGTAGTGACATATATTATTAATAGTATCGTATGTGTGTCAGTTGTGTAGTGGTAATCTGAGGTAATACTGGTTTTGTTTTGTTCAAGCTCTGTTGGTATTTGTCATCATGACTTCAATAGTTTGTCTTTGTTGGAACTAGTATTGGAGATGTTCTCAGTTCCTGGCATTAAAACAATTAAATTCCCCTCTTAATTTTATTTTACAGTGTCATTTTAAGATGGGGTACATAATGTTGAGCTCCATGGCCACACTCTCTTATCTTTCGTGATGACTGCAGTAAAAGACTCCTCTGCTCGATTACTTTAATGAGTTCTGGAGCCACCCCACTGGTTGCTATATGGACCAAGGAGTATGCTGTCCACCTCTGGCTTCAGCAAAGCTCTGACCAGGTGCTGCTCAATAACTTTAAGACCACGGTCCCTGAAACAAGAAGGATGTACCTTCTACGTCATAACTAATTTATACTCTCTTTCTACACTGAGCACAATACATCACAAACATTGAGTTCAGAGCGTTAGGCCAACTGTCAGCTTCATCTGAAATACTTTATACCAGTATTTCCCTCCCTAATGGTTACCACGCCTCTGCAATTCCAGCATTATTTCTGTCTAGTCAATAATCTAGGTGTCAGTGTACTGTTTGGCCATTCCATGCAGTTTTACTTTCCTCCGACACCTTCTGTTCAGGCTGGAGCTCTATAGGCTTTACATCATGTTCGCTACTGAACTACACATATATACAGTCATAAATTATCAATTTACATTCAATTTTCATTAAAAGATATTGAATATTTCAAGCTTACCACAATTCATAGAAATAATAAACAGTTTCGTTGACTGGCAATGAACATAGCACAACTCCGATCTGCCGATGTCCCAGGCTTTATTTTATAAAAATATACACTGGTGCTCAACGCACTGCTTCTTAGTAGGTTTATTACAAGATGTGGCAATGAACAGACGCTCTGAATTGAGTATATTCGCAGCTCTACCCAATCAAACCATGTCTACACATCTTTTCAAAAAAGTACACCTTTTCACGTTTCCCCTGACAACACAAGATAGTATTTATAGCCCGACCAATCGTGTTTAGTCTTACATTTGTTGCGCTCCAATCAAATAGGAGTTAACATGGTAGGCTATTTCCGTAACGTAATGTTTTTTCAAACACGTTATAAAAAAATTTTATGAGCAGAAATGATTTCATGCTGTCAGGCACCCCCACTATTTTATTTTGGCCATAACTTGGTAATTCCTAGACTATTTGCGTAACGTTTTACATATTCTTTGTCAGCAAGCCCTAAGGAACCCAAATATACAAATTTAAAAGAGCTAAGTGGCTGCGTTCAAAATATGTATTTTCTACCACCTCCTGTTCACTTCCATCCCCATGTGGTGTCTGGGTACTGTCATGTTTTCAAACGTAAACCCATCTAATGTCATCTTTCCTAATAAGCGTTTTCCAGGTTTTTTGAAACCTAACTCTGGGAAGGTTAGTGTTTTTATCACTGTCCGTCTGAAAAAAAGTTAGTGCATGTGGCCTTACACGCGTGATGGCAGCAATTGTGTATCGCGCGACGCGTGTTTAGTATTGCATGCTTCCTGCCTTCATTCGCCCCTCTCTCTCTCCTGCTTTATCTGTCTTTTTAGTTACGCCGTGTATGGGATGAATAAAATATTAAATCTAGGTCATTGATCAGCTTGCGTATCTCAAGGTTTTTCAAAGAAATACAGTACACGTTTCATTGAAGAAAGCGTGCAGCGACACAGTAGGCTTTTACTATCAACGTGAAAGCGTTACAATTTGCAGACGAAGTAGAAAACAAGGGGATTTCGAGTACAGTCATTGTGACAGCACTGTTCTTTTACCATTTCTCTTTTCTTTTATTAAATTTATTTGTTAGGCTTTACATTTACGTTTTAATTTATATATGTGGATTAGAATATTCCACGACATCTCCCCTCTTAAAACAGACATTATATGTCAGTCCTTTATTCTATATACACATAGAGAAATTTATTATTATTTCTGGGGTTTACGGTGATTCTCATCACACGGATGGCGGCTTAAAAAATCCGCTCCCAAATTTGTTTTTCCAGATATATACTCAATGCTAAAATTATATGGAGCCAAAAGTAAGGACCATCGGAGTAACCTAGAGTTCTCATGCCTAGCCTGTGCTAGAAACGATAAAGGTTTGTGATCCGTTTGCAACTTAAATGCCTTCCCATACAGATAAATATTGAATTTCTTTATTGCCCATATTACTGCAAGACATTCTTTTTCGCTAGTTGAGTAGTTGATTTCAGCTTTATTCAACTTTCTGCTAGCATATGCCACTGGGCTTAATTCCCCATCCAATGCATCTGATTTCTGTAGTAGAGTTGCACCTAACCCAATATTACTGGCATCCGTCCTTACAATGAATTCTTGACTTAAGTCAGGTAATTTCAAAATAGGTTTGCTTGTGAGCTTTTCCTTCAATTCCTGGTAAGCCATTTCACATTGTGGTGTCCATGTAATGCGATCTGGATGTCCTTTACGTGTCAAATCAGTTAACGGTGCACATATGGAATTAAAGTTTTTGATATACTTCTGGTAGAAACCACATAATGAGACAAAGGATCTCACGTCCTTCTTGGTTTGTGGTCTCGGGGCTTTCTTTAGTTTCTCTAAATTCTTTGGGTCAGGGGTCATGTTTCCCTGATAAACTGTGTGTCCCAAAAATTCCAATTCTTTACATCCCACGCAACATTTGGTTGGTCGGGCTGTTAAATTTGCTTCCCTAAGTCGATTAAACAGCATATTCAGAGAGTCAATGTGTTCCTCAAATGTTTCTGTTGCTATAAGGATATCATCCATGAAATTTGTTATATATGGATTATTCAGAGGGTCCAATAATTTTCTCATCATTCTAGAGAAGACACTAGGCGCATTCTTCAATCCAAATGGCAATCTATTAAACTCATAGTGTCCTTCTGAGGTACTAAAAGCTAGGTATGGTCTAACCTCATGCTTTACTGGAATCTGATAGTATCCTTTACTCAGATCCACTTTTGAGAAATATTTAGCTTTATTTAGTCTGGCAAACAACTGATTTGTATCTGGCAATGGATCCACCTGTCCTTCTGTAATAGCATTCAGTCTCCTGTAATCTATACAGAGTCTATGTTCTCCAGAGGGCTTCCTTAAGAGTACAACACCGGAACTATACGAAGATTCACTGTGCGAAATAATTCCTTCCTTCAACAGATAGTCTATCTCTTCCTTCAAAGCTTTCTCCTTAGCAAACGGAATCGAATATGGTTTCATACAGACAGGTGTGGGGTCTATCAGTTTCATATCATATTCCAATAGGTTTGTATGCCCTGGTCGGTCTGTTAACACCTCTGCATGATTATTTAGAACCTGTTGCACTCTCTCTTTCTGAGTTTTCGTTAAATGTGTACTGATTTTCACCTGTGCTGCTGTCTCACAGGGGTATAATGGATATTCAAATGATGAAAGTGGTTCCTTTTTCATCTCCATGGCGATGGACAAGGTCAACAAGTGTGTCTCTTCCTGATGTTCTCTTTCCAAATATTTCTTCAGGAGATTCACATGATAGATTTTTTCTTTCCCCTTCTTATCTATCTTATAATTTGTTCTAGACACCTTCTCTAAAACTGTATATGGACCTTGCCATCCAATCTGTAACTTATTCTGACTCCCGGGGAGAAGAAGCAGTACCTTCTCTCCCACAGCCAAATCTCTGTCTTTCGCCTTCCTGTTATAATAGGCAGCATGTTTCTTCCTGGCTTGTTTCAAATTTTCATTGGCAAGTTTCCAGCCAGTTTTTAAACGAGTGGTCAGCTCATTCACATATTGGTATGAAGATGTAATGTTTTCCTCTGCCTTTTCATCAGTCCACGTTCTTAACAAAGCTACATATGGACCTTTAATTTTGTGGACCTATTTGTCCATGCACCGGTATGGTCTCTTCCACTCGAAGCTTGATAATTAAAGACTTTTTTTAGTGACGGAGAATCCAAATGTTATATGTAATTAATTATGGTGAAGAAGGTGAGTGTGGTTTGGGACAGTCACTCACAGTAGCGCACACACCAAGTCATGGAATGGTGTAACGTCTGATGATTTTTTTAATCATGGTTTATTACAATTATAACATCACGTAGATCTAGACGAATACAGTTACATCAAAACAGGAATCTTCATAATGTAGTTAACACACCATACGGCCCTTACACATCCTGGCCTACAAAATCTCTATACTTCACATCAGTGCACAAATACTGCATCTACGGCAGATATATAATAATCAAGGCCTACAAAATCTCTATACTTCACATCAGTGCACAAATACTGCATCTACGGCAGATATATAATAATCAAGGCCTACAAAATCTCTATACTTCACATCAGTGCACAAATACTGCATCTACGGCAGATATATAATAATCAAGGCCTACAAAATCTCTATACTTCACATCAGTGCACAAATACTGCATCTACGGCAGATATATAATAATCAAGGCCTACAAAATCTCTATAGCCCTGCGCAGGCATACATTATCCAAAAACCACCTTAGGGCTGACCACCTCAGTCAAAAACCCTGCATAGACTGAACCCACGGGAACACACCCCGTTCACACAGTCACGAGAATCTACTGTTCTCTTAACACTGCTCTCAAAAATCCCTGCGGACACTAGCCGCGAGAGCTATTCACACATTACTCAAAAACAGTTCAGAAACAGTACATTATGACCAGAGTTCACCTGCTATCTGACATACTGTCTTCCACGAAACTAAGAGGAGATATCTTTAAACAAATCCATACCAATCTGTAAGCAAGTACTCTAACCCAAAATTAACTCTACTCAACACGTATTTCCCAAGATCATTTCCCTTTCATCACATCTGCACTTATCAGTTTGCCACACTCCCAGGGAAAAAAAAAAATTATATCATTTTTTTTTTGTTGAAAATTAACTCCCAAAAATTTAACGGTCAATGAAGTTATATCAAATACGTACAAAAATTAACTACCAAAAATTTAACGGTCAATGAAGTTATATCAAATATCTCTTAAATTAATTCCCAAAAATTTTTTTAAAAATTAATGAAGTTCTATCAATTACCTACAAAAATATACCTATGACAAGAGAACATAGCACATCTACAAAAATATCATCAATAAATGTAAGATAACGACTAAATCATCCAACATAATCATTCAAACATACCAAAATAAAAATTAATCTAATACAAAACCCAAGTTAAGTATACATAGTACAAACTAAACAGAAAATAAATTATCATACGAGAAAAGACAAAATATGAAATGGGAATATGATAAGAATCAAATAGAATCATAAGATGACAATGAAGACAACAATTCCATACATGTAAAACAAATAGAATTATAAGAACCAATTACATTATCTAAAGTCATATAATTAACTTAACACTACAAAGAATGAAAGTATAAATAGCGTAACACGAAAAGAAAAGTATACAAGAAGTATGAATTACATCAAAGATGAAACACGGAAGCATAAACAAAATATCAGACAATATTGAAAAGACAACAGACAAGATGTAAAAAATGACGAATAGTCAACAAAGAGAGATGACAGTAAAGATGCAAATGTAAAGAAAGTTGGTAACAACACCTAACAATAACTATCTAAATGTAACAACGTATTGTAAAATACAAAAATGCTAAAGTATATTTATATACTAACACAAAAAAGAAAGCTTATGACAAGCACAGCATAATAAGTAATTTAACTAAATTATAAACTTATACATAACTAAAAATAAATTACATCAAATATCACCTAAACAAAAAAAATTATTAACGATAACACAAGTTTCGCATTGACGCATAGTCAAGCGCTAAATACCAAAAAATACATCCAAACATCACAACATTTTCAAAGAATTAATGTCACTACATAATAGTAACCTTAACATACAATCTAGCGCTGGCGCAGAAAAAAATAAATATCACAATGTTCAAAACACATTTTCCAAAAATTTACAATATTGTTGCTGTCATTTTCGACGGAGTCATCTGTCAAGTTATTTGCTTATGTTTGTATCATAAGTATAATTGTGTCTTTACCTGCGATGTCAGGTTGATTAGGGGTTGTCTTCCCTTGTTTATTCATTCATTGTGTTTGACCTGTAGGGTCAGAGGTTGACAGTTCGGCGTAGGCCTATGGGAAGGTTTTTTAAGCGGGGGTGAGATATACTTCCGGCAAGCCGGGAAGGTCCTGTTTTTCTGAAGGGACCAAGAGTCCATTGTTTTTCGGGGAGAATCTTCGAAGTAACTGCTATGGCAGTTTTCCCCAGTGAATCTCTGTGCGTCGGGATGACGACAGAATTCCTTGTTTAGTTCTGAGGATTCATTTTCCAGGTAATACCGACCTTTATGCATTATTACGCTTTTCGGTGGCAGAACATGTAAAGGATTACCTAGGGTGAACAGCAGCTCACTGATCCGCCATTTCAGAACTTATATATTTGTGCTCGAGGTAGCCATCCAAGACTATTAGTCTTATATTGTCCAGAAATCCAGTGACGAAGATATATTGTGGGAGCCGCAGATTGGCGGAACTTCTATCCACAATAAGTATTACTGCAGGGTTGATGATAACCTATTTAACAGAAGTACACGGCCGACGTCAGAACGAGGCCTGTGCTTTCGGCTATTATACTACAGCCTGATATGTGCAATTGGCGGGGAGTGCCAAGTTGCACCTGTGTGTCAAAGTAACTAAGGCATCTGACGCGTTTAGTCAGAGACGCCAAGGGCGACGCTACGAACTGTCATTATTGAAGAACTTTGCTATTGACCATGCACGTCTATTCTGATGTTTACCTTTTTGAATGCCAAATGTATACCTATCGATGTCAGGTCAGCATGACCTTGTTACACTGACTGTTCCTGTTGATACTATGTGTGTTCCCGTCAATAAATGTCTTGAAACATGCCTGCAGTGTCAAAGCATCCTTGATTACTGCATGTGAGAGTATGGGTTGCAGGATCTACATCTATACGAGCCTAAACACATTCGCGCCTTCATTCGCACCCACACTCAATTCATCATACGCTCGCACTACACATCTAACAACATGTATACTGTCTTGGGCCAGTGATCACCTCAACAAGAAAAAAAAGACAGTTACATTTCTGGTGGACCAGTTACGTGGGCTCTTATGATACATTTCTTGTCGCCAATGTGGCCTAGAAACTTACATTTCTGATGGACCAGATCTGTGGGTTTAAAAAGAACAGAGCGAGCATTTGACATTATTGTTGACATTTATGGATCCAGAAATTTACATTCCTGGTTGGCTGTTACATGTATGATGTCTCCAGTTTTGTCGAGAAAGTTACAAGAAGGACAAGTACACATTACACTTCTGATCTGTGGGTCTAAGCTACACACGGGACAGCCGTAACACACAGCGCTAATTCTACACTTGCAAGTTTTGGCTACAACAGGACAGATATAGGTCATCAACGGTTGACCCAAATAAACAGTACGAGCATTTATATTATAATGCTACATAAAGCATAACAAGACATGTACTGAAGTTAACTACTAGGCATTTGCTACGTGGACCATAACTGCATAGAAGGCGGGTTCCTATTGTAAACAGTACTGCTGGTTGTTACACGTTTCATTCAACAACAGACTTTTCTAGGTCAGAGCATTCAAGCTACATTGTTGGAGGTCAAGTGTCTGTAAACAGTACGTGGAAATTGTAAACATTCAATGTGCAAGCCCTAATTTGAGAAGGTCATAGTAACTTTGGTTCGTGAATACCACTTTATGTTACAGTGGATTTGACGTTCAGTGCGCGTTTGACATTTCGTTTCTGTGTTCGCAAGGAGCAAGGAATTTATTTTAGTTTCAGCTGTGACTGAACTTGTTCTGCAACACATTGAAATTGATTGCTATATATGTTACTTCTACTGTTTTTGTGTATTTTTCTGCGGGTTTTTCGGTTGGTGGGTCTTACGGTAAATATGCCACTTGATCGAGGCTTACTGTAAGCGTTCTGTAGGTGCAAATTTTCTTAATTTGGAAATTTGCTAGTGACAATTGGTCGCTATTGATGTTAGCTGTGATGTAATTGTACTTAACGTTGTTTTTGTAATATTTTGTCTGTTTTTCAGTTTTGATTGTCGATTTGTTTTGTTTGTATTCTGTAGGTCTCTCCTTTCTTGTGTATTTCTCTACACATTTTTGGTTAAAACAGTGTTGCCATTTGTATTGTTTTGTATTTTTGTCTTTGTATTTTTTTTTTGGTTGTACTACATTACTGTCATGCACAGTCTACATACACATACTTGGTCATGTTTTGATATTATTGATAAGGTAGACTCTTCATATAGAGTTTGTTAATAAAATATTATTATATAAGATATTTATACAAGTTCTTTGATAAAAGACTTGTTATCTACAAAGATTGAGACAAGGTGAAATACATATTCAAGTTCTTTATAAAAAAGACTTGTGCCCATAGTGAGTGGGATATAAGGGAATTTTTTTTCCACAGGTACTCAAGTGATTTTTTGGGTACATTATAAACAAGAGGAACATACAAAGTCTTTGTCTAAGACTAAGACAGTAAAGTGAAGTGAGTATACAAGTCTAGCATTTCAGACTTGTCTCCCATTGAAGTGGGATAAGGTAATTTATTTAATTTTTTTTCAGGTTTCTGATCTCATTAGACAAGATGTCTACATTGGACTACTTTATTACACAAGGGAGAGCCCTTGATAAGACTGGTCAACAGTTAGAACAATGGGCTGTTGCTCAGTATGACAAAGCATTAGCTGCAGAAGAGAAAAAAGCTCAGGCTGAAGAGAAAAGATTAGAAAGAGAAGCTGCGGCTGAACAAAAAAGGCTAGACAGAGAAGCTGATATTGCTGCTGAACAAAAGAAATTGCAGATGCAGGTGGAGGAAAGGAGATTTGAAGCTGAACAAAAGAGATTAGACAAAGAAGCTGAACAAAAGAGATTAGACAAAGAAGCTGAACAAAAGAGATTAGACAAAGAAGCTGCTGCAGAGGAGAGGAAAGCTCAAGCTGCTGCAGAGGAGAGGAAAGCTCAAGCTGCTGCAGAGGAGAGGAAAGCTCAAGCTGCTGCAGAGGAGAGGAAAGCTCAAGCTGAGGCTGAAATTAGAAAAATGGAACATGAGGAAAGAAAACAGAAGATGGAACTTGATGAAAAACTCGCAACTTTGGA
>JAMPIV010007948.1:0-59956 GCA_024509875.1 Oreohelix idahoensis
TTAATAAAGTTTAGGATAGGTTGTGGGTGTTGGTTGTGGGTGTGAATTGTGTGGATAGGTGGGTTTTTATAGAGGGTAAAGTTATTATTAGAGGATATTGTTTTGGGATTGTTGTTGTTGAAGGAGGGTTTTTTTGGAGGAGGATGGAGTTGTTTGGGGTGAAGTTGATGGGTATATTTGTGTTTTGAGGGGTGGGGGGATTGGTGTTTAGGAGTAGGGGTAGTTGGGTATTGTTGGAGTAGTAGGGGGATATGGAGATTTGGAGGGGGGAAATTTGATGGTGTGGGATTTTGTGGGATTATGGAGATGGTAGAGATTGGGGAGGGTATGTTGGGGGGGGGGGGGGGAAAGTTAGTTGGAGTGTGAAGGGTAGGGAGGATGGAGGGAGGGGAAGGTAGGTATTGTTGGTTATTGGAGGTGGGTAGGGAATTATGTGATTGGTGGGGGGGATGGGGTGGGATTTGGAGGAGTGTGGTGCATAATATTATAGGCCCTTTTTAGGATCTAGTCGGGCCAGAGGTTTTTTAGTTTATCCTTTTGGTTATATTTCGATAGTTTTGCAACATGTTTTTGATGCCAATGTGGGGAGTTCCCACTTAAGAGCATATCTACTACAGATGTCGTGTGATGGAATCTTTGTGTTGATATTTTCTTTTTTGTTTGTTCCCCAAGAAATATTGTCAGACCATGGCACTCAACTCATATCTGACACTATGTCACAGGTAATGTCTACCTTACATATTGAACGATCTCTCAGTAGTATCTACCATCCCAATGGCTAATGGGATATTTTTGCGTCTGAAATAGGAGAAACCTCAAGACTTTCTTGGTAAGATTGGGGAACTGAAGGTTTAATCATATCCCTCAAGATTGGGACAGGGTTATACCCGAGGCTCTTCTTTGCCTAATAGATTCGTAGGAATCACCTAATGAACACACATGATTTTCTTTGTCCTCCCTTCGAACTTGTCATTCTGCGCTAGACGTGCACACGCGCCCTATGTCTTTATTACACGAATTCTCAGTCACTGCCCGATGAATATTAGCGATCTAAACTCAATCCTCATATGAGTATGGCTCGAGCTTGCTCTAGACAAAAGATCATTGTTGAGGCATCTAACAAGCAAACTGCTTCATCAGATAAATTGCTAAAAGAAGAAGGCAAGCTTGGTTTGCCTATACAATGATCGAATTTTAAATGTCTACGACAACTTTGTCCCAGGAGACAAAGCATTCGTCCTGGATTTCCCCCAGTAGGTGGGAAAATAGACTTCTTACCTGCATGGAAATGTCCGTATTGCCATTTAGTCTAATATCTATACTCGACTTTCCGATGTTGACTAATGTTCCCCGGTCGATATGTGATGGAAAGTCTCATAAAATTTTTCCACATAAACATGCTTTCGGAATTTTCAACGAATCGTCCGGACTATTTGGCGCCTACTTTTCCAGGAGATGACGGATGAATGCTCCTAGCACCTCACGGTCCATTATTCAATTCCCTGCTGTCATTCAGGATGAGGAAGCTTACCTTCTTCTGATGTCAACCTTCCCCTTCCCATGTGGTTTCCATTACATTCCCAAATTCCACGAAAATTCTTGGAAAAACGTTTTCTGTTTTTCTCCTAATTCTTTCTGGTGACGAACATCGACAAGTCCCTCGTCGACTGTTACAAAACAATTTCAGGATAACCCTCAACTAGACATTCCTGGACACACAGATGTCATAGAACATGACATAATTCTTACCGACAATAATCCAATTAAAGGGTTAGTCCCGTATCCTAATTCCTATACACTTTCAGATCGCAAGTGAAATAGGAAATTGGATGAAATGATTCAATTGTAAATATAATTGAAAACCAGCGACTTCAACCATATCTCTTCCTTCCATGGTTAGTGACCGAAAGAAGGATACAAGAACAATAACGAATTTTGCCGTTGATTATCGCAAATTGAATCAGGTCACAAAGTTCGCCGCTGAACCGATGCCTTTGTTAGAAGATCTACTGATTAGACTTTCAATCTAGAGTTCGTTCACAAAAACTGTGACTTGTCTAAAGCGGTTATTGCAAGTGCCCTTTAGCAGAGCATAGTATACCAAACAGGGAGGTTAAACTGCTTTATTCTACACCTAGGGGTCTATTTCAATGGAATAGTTATGCCTTTGGTCCTCATCGAGAACTATACCCCTGCCACTCTTTCGGTATCGCATTATGCAAATCGAAAATTCTGTCACATCGTTCGGATGTCAATCGCATTCGTGATGACAGCGGCTCTAAGTTCATGTCATACCTGGTAAGATCACCTAGTTAAGGGTTATATGACTTACTGTCCACTCTACGTGAGAATAATTTGACAGCAAAACCTTCTAAAGCTTTTGTTGGTTTTGGTGAAATCTCTTTCCTGGGTCATCGTGTTGGTTGTGGTCTCTTGAAGACAGAAGACCACAATACTTCCAAAATACTGAACATCTCTGTTCCTAAAACGAAGAAACAAGTTAGGAGTCTCTTAGGTTTAATTCAATTTTATGGGAGATTTAGTCCAAATTTATCTTCGATCATGGCACCTCTCTCAACATTGTTGAAGAAAGGTTCGCCTAATCTGGTCCGTTGGTCTGAAGAATGCCAATCTTCACTAGACCAAATCAAGAATATATTTTCTTCGCCTCCCATCTTAAGATTACCTACTCTTGATAGGACTTTTGTTCTTCGGAGTGATGCTTCATCCACTGGGATTGGAGCAGCACTGATGCAAGAATATGCAAATACTCTGCATCCTGTTATGTACATTTCTAGAAAACTAAATGCGGCAGAGAGGAACTACTCGGTTTTAGACCGTGAGTTGTTAGCGATGGTTTGGTCAATTCTAAAGCTACAAAGATTCCTCCTGGGCGCACATTTCATTCTAGAGACGGATCAGAAAGCTCTTACAGCTATTCAGACTAAGAATTTGAAGAGTTCGAGATCCACTCGATATGCTATAGCTCTTCAACCTTTTCACTTCACGGTACGAGCTATCCGTGGTGCGGATAATGTGATGGCTGACATTTTGACTAGATGCCCACATGACTCCAACTAATACTTCTGTCCTATATTTCCATATATTACAGAGTCATAACACACCTATATTTCTACAATAGATTAGCACATCTGTACTTACTTTATATGTACACACTATCGTGCTTTGTTGTCATATTCTTCTGTTCGTTTTTTAAAATGATAGAGGAGGACTGAGTAGTTAATATAAGGGCCGTTAGTTTACTAAACAGCCACAATTATTAATAATGTATTGTACCTTATGAAGCATATTAGTTATTAATTAAGCAATTATATTGCTTGTACTTTCTCAGAATGTCATTGTTGAGCTGAAGGACTTACCTTACGAGGTTTCTAATTGTGTACTTACCCTCGGAATACCAGAGCATATGTCCTGGATCGTCATGTAGTTTAACTTTACTATGTACTTATGTCATTACATGTCAAAGAATGTACTATTTAAATTTTCCTATCAGATTTGTACATCCATTTTTAAAGACAATATTAGAGTATGCTGTTTAATGATGATTATAGTAACTTGCATACGTATATTGTGTTTACATGCTAACGTGATGTGTGTTGGTGACACCTCCCCGATGTGAATATTTTTTGAGACATATTTATTTTTCTGTTGAGGTATATCCTCACCCGACACTCTATAATTAGCCTCTTGTTTGGCAATTTAATTAATTATCAGCGCATAATTCGTGCGTTTTGAGCCGCTTATCGCTTGCTCTTTGATATTGAAAAAAAATATGTTCCACATTTTTTTTTTATCGGGAGGAGGTGGTGATATGTTGCGTGATAAATTCTCGCAACATCGTTTTATTTCAATATCTGTTTTATAACGCAAGGGCAACAACTGCTTGAAATTTATAGTCACTTTTCTCGGTAAGCATTTGTCTTCTCGCGTTGGTATCGAATGCAGTTAACTTTTGAGCTGTGGTCATTTTTGCGCTGGACTGCGCATGACTTGTCTTGTTGTTTGGTCGATCGGTTTCCGCCCACCACTAGTGGGAGTGAGCGATTTGGAATGGCGAAAGAGATGCCTCGTTGAAGAGGGGATCTCCGCTATTTTTTGTTCTGTCAGGGATGTGTAGTCCTCTTAATGGATATTTCGTTTATTCGAGATAATACCTCTAGTGTTTCCCACATGTCGGGAGGCGTGATATTTCTGTGTATTTCATGAAAGCAAGGTAAATTGACTCTTTCATTAACTCTATCGATTTTGGGTCGTGAGCGATTTCGATTCATAGCCTGTCTCCGAAAGTCGTCGTCACGAGATGTTCTTTTCCAGCTCACATGTCGCTGCATTGTACTGCATCGGTTGATGCATGTACCAAGGACCATTACTTGCTACTTTGTTAAATGAACTAGGTTTAGAAAACCTTTATTATCTAGAGGATATTTTTGAGGACATTATTTATACTTCGGCAGACGTGTCTGTCTTGCTGAAGTCAAACTAAGGAGAGTGAACTGATCTCATACATCTGGTTATCTCCTGCCTGTTATAGAAAAGGATGGAGTTTTCCACCTGACTACATTTACAGCACTTTGAAATATAACATGCATCTGACTCATCATTGTAATGCTGTCTACCGTTTATTGCTGTATTGAATGTTGCTGTGATAATGACTGTTTGATGTGCCTACACATTTGCGTAACCATTTTGTCACTGTGGCGTCCACAATAAATAATGAAGAAAAACGTCAACGGCTGTTTCAAGACTCATTGACTTTATACGTCGTGAGTTTACTGACGTCCTATGTGGATTGCCCTGTTATTGTTGCATGAACATTGTTTTGACTGAACACATCTACACACTACACAAAACCAGACATGCGGATGCCATCCATCATCACATGGCATCACGCATCATACTTCTTGTGTGATAAATGGAGATTTTATTTGTCTTTTTACGCGAATTTCTTTAGTAGGCGCATGCTTATTAAAAATACTATAAAATGTCCGTGTCCAATATGCAATGGCGTCATCAGGATCGGGAAGTTGGTAAACATCGGCGAAAGGCGCATTTCGCAAGTCATTTAAAAATAATTTTTGGTTGAAATTTTTTAGATTTCTATATTCAATACTGATGTGTTTATTTTTTGGAGATTTGTACCCATTTTTTGCCCAAGTGCAACATATGGGATAGTGGTCACTCATAGCAATAGTAGGGATGGAACATTCTATAACCTTTTCTGGACAGGTTACATATATGTGATCGATCAGTGTGGATGATGTTTTTGTTACTCTGGTAGGTTTGTTGACTATTTGTTTCATGTTGTACGATGCTACGATGTTGGTCCATGTTTGATTCGGCTTATGCATATCAATATTGAAATCACCAAGAAGAATAATTTCATTGACTTTAGTGATAACTTTATCCATCATGTTCGTGAAATCTTCAAACCATGTTGTTCCTACACTGGGGTTACGATAAAGATATCCTATTAAAATGGGTCTTTGCTTATGTGGCTTTACCTCTAACCATATGCATTCTATATCTATGGTCTCTAGATCGTTTCTGCGGCGATAACTGAGAGAAGTGGAAATATAGACTGCTAAACCTGTCTCTAATTGTCTACTAGAATCTCGCCGAATAGTGTTAAAACCAGTACGTGCAATGTCACCATCTGTTATTTTCTCATTCAGACGACTTTCTGAAAGCCCAAAAACATGGAGATTTTGATTCAGAACTTGTGTGAGTTCTGGAAGTTTACCTAGAAGATGGTTTACGTTCAGATGGCCAAGTCGTAAACCATTCATGGTTAGTAACTGTTCATAAGTACCTGGCATTTATGTTATGTAAAAAAGCTCGCGCTCAAATACTAAATTTAACAAATTTTACCAATGAAGGGGAATTAATGGTGGTATTAATAAGTGGGGCACATTGAAAACTAATTACAAACAATTCAGCCAATTGAATTACGTCAAAAATAGGTGTAAAATGTAACAGATCAAGCGCTCATATCAGACAGTCAAACAGTGTGGAGAAGAAAAAAAAATTATAATAATAATATAATAAAATTATATATAATATATATATATATATATATATATATATATATATATATATATATATATATATATATATATATATTTTTTTTTTTTTTTTTTTTTTTTTTTTTTCTTAACCAGCAGCACTTGGGCTTTCAACCCTTCGGCCCAATGACATGTCATTGCGAGGCTGGGGAACCTGAGGACTTTCCTTCCAACCCGGTCAGGAGCTTCGCTCCTTCCCATCCACAGAGGGTTTATCACAGGAGCCGTTCAGGCTATTCAGTCAAATTTCCGGCCGTAAACATTTCTTCAAACGCCGACGCCCGGGTTTGAACCATGAACACCTGGTCGCCAATACAACGCCGAAGCCATTACACCAGCGCGGCTCCCATATATATATATATATATATATATATATATATATATATATATATATATATATATATATATATATATATATATATATATATATATAACACAACAATCGACAGTTGCTGGTGTTACAGAGACAACTAGTGAGGCCAACAGTCGTTGTTAATATGGAGTAGAGGGTTGTTGAAAATAGAAGTGCGGTGGATGTGGCCGTGATAGATGATGCATTTGGTAGAAAGCGGGATATTGAGGTACAGTTGTTGAATGAGTGGGGTATTCCGGCAAGTACGACCTCCAAGTGTAAGGTGCATAGTCCAAGAGTCTTTGTTGATGTAGGAAATGATGAAATGCTGGGTATGTGGGTTGATGTGGGTGAACCTGTGACGACAGCGATGAGCGAGGAACTCTCATTGGTGTCTGGGACGACAGCGGACATGGTGACACTTCTGTTGATGAAGGCTGAGCAGATTGAATTGGATCACTTACAGACCTCTGGGAATGAAGTGGGTCAAGTTGGTGTTGTCGAGGAGGGTCGTCTGTGGCAGAAGGTTGTTGAAGGCAGACATTGTTGGTTTCCTGCACATCCGTGGTGCTAACAAGAGGTATAACGTGATAATCCTGATTGTCTGATGATTTTGCGCGGCTGGTGTTTAAAGTTGGGGGTAGTGATGGAAAATGAAGGTCATAATTGGCATTAGATGAGTAGCTATTTATATTCACATGGCGTGTGGATGGATATATGGATGCCGATGTGTGAGTAGTGCCTCTGAGTGTGCTTTCTGGATACTTTATATTTGTCGCCAACATACTAGTCCCTTGTCTGGACAATGTAATTTCGCCACTGTAAAGATGCTTTCTAGGGGCTCCTGAAGTGGCAAGGAAGACCGAGCTGTGATCTATGAAAATATGTTCATTCTTGAGGCAGTGTTTTTTAAGTATAGCATTGTTAGTTTCAACACATTTGCGGTAATAGGCACGGACTGGCGGG
Organism: Oreohelix idahoensis; assembly: GCA_024509875.1. Lineage (NCBI taxonomy): Eukaryota > Metazoa > Mollusca > Gastropoda > Stylommatophora > Oreohelicidae > Oreohelix > Oreohelix idahoensis. The sequence goes on from JAMPIV010007948.1 coordinate 7,402, forward strand.
ATAATAGAGGAAAAATAAATTTTGGCATTATGGAATAGCGACCGAAATATGAATGTGATCTCGTTTAAGTCTGTCTGTGAGAGTTCAATATCTTTTATTGAGTCTGACAGACCTATGTGCACAGTTACTCTAGTTACAGAGAGATCAGGCGAATACCGTTTAAGGAGGGTCAGTAAGTCGTAAGTTGATGCCCAGTTCTTGAAGCGAACAGACACCGAATCAGTATCACCAGTTACTAGTTTTGATTGTTGAAGCTCCTTCATGGTTTGGTCCCCAAAGATGAGATGTTTTTCTTCTGTTCGTGTGGGTGCCAGTGATAACAGCTGTATCTTCCCTTGTTCCAGTTGTGCTGTGGCTGCTAGAAGTCCTGTGGTGTGTGCTGGCAGCTGCCGGTCGAAGTGGCGGATGGCGATTTGAAATTTTGACCGGAATTCTGCAGACACTGGCTGCAGGATTTTCCGGAGTGTCCAGAGAATTACGTTCATTAAGGCGTAGTTCTGAATGAGGTATTTGTTGTTGAGGTCGGAGGCTCTCCGCACGTGTTTGTTTGTGACCCAATTCTTTTGTGTGCTGTTGTTTAGTCTGCTGCTGAATGTGTGTTTTGCTGTTTTCGTAGCGACTTTTTAGAGACAGGTGATCAGCCTGAGGCTGTTCATAAGATTTTTTAAGACTGCTCAATTCAGCTTTCAGTAGTTCCATCTCAGATGTTATTTTTGTATACACATCATCATGTGGTGATTGTATAGTTTGCTCGCGTGGTGTCCTTTCTAGACTACTATCAAGCAATCCTATTAATGAATTATGCTCTGGCTCTGTAATGGTAGATCTTGATGTAACGGAAGGCGTCTCTGTAATGATAGATCTTGATGTAGAGGAAGGCGTGTCTTGTACAACCTGTATCTGTTTGTCATGCTCCTGAACGAATGTATCAGAGACAACGGGAAAGGAACAGTGTGTGAGGGCTAATTTCTGGGTATCGGAAGTGGTTGGTGCATTGTTGAGAACAGCTGTTGACGTTATAGCCATTCGACTGACTCCAGCAGTCGTTGCTGTTTTCCATAAATGATTCAAATCATTCTGGATCCACTCTTTAACTGCAGTCTCTGAGCCTTGTACCATGACCTTGTTGGATGTATTATAGAAATGGAGAAAAACGTGTCCAGTAGAAATAACATCTTCGACATGAGCACCATTAGCGTTAGTGCGAGATTCAATTGAAGAGAGAGAGAGAGAGAGAGAGAGAGAGAGAGAGAGAGAGAGAGAGAGAGAGAGAGAGAGAGAGAGAGTTGAATGGAATGAAAGAAGAGCGTCAGTTTTCATTTTCAGCGGTTCATACGTTCAGCTCAGGGTAACTTTGTTTTGTCTTCTTATAGTGAGATTTATTTTTTTAAATGAAACTGGTGTTTTTAGTTTGTTGTCTTCTCCTAGTGAGATATTTACAACGATGTAAAACTGGTATTTTTAGTTTGTTGTCTTCTCCTAGTGAGATATTTACAACGATGTAAAACTGGTATTTTTAGTTTGTTGTCTTCTCCTAGGGAGATATTTACAACGATGTAAAACTGGTATTTTTAGTTTGTTGTCTTCTCCTAGTGAGATATTTACAACGATGTAAAACTGGTATTTTTAGTTTGTTGTCTTCTCCTAGTGAGATATTTACAACGATGTAAAACTGGTATTTTTTAGTTTGTTGTCTTCTCCTAGTGAGATATTTACAACGATGTAAAACTGATATTTTTAGTTTGTTGTCTTCTCCTAGGGAGATATTTACAACGATGTAAAACTGGTATTTTTAGTTTGTTGTCTTCTCCTAGTGAGATATTTACAATGATGTAAAACTGGTATTTTTAGTGTGTTGTCTTCTCCTAGTGAGATATTTACAACGATGTAAAATTGGTATTTTTAGTGTGTTGTCTTCTCCTAGTAAGATATTTACAACGAAGTAAAACTGATATTTTTAGTTTGTTGTCTTCTCCTAGGGAGATATTTACAACGATGTAAAACTGGTATTTTTAGTTTGTTGTCTTCTCCTAGTGAGATATTTACAACGATGTAAAACTGGTGTTTTTAGTTTGTTGTCTTCTCCTAGTGAGATATTTACAACGATGTAAAACTGGTATTTTTAGTTTGTTGTCTTCTCCTAGTGAGATATTTGCAACGATGTAAAACTGGTATTTTTTAGTTTGTTGTCTTCTCCTAGTGAGATATTTACAACGATGTAAAACTGATATTTTTAGTTTGTTGTCTTCTCCTAGGGAGATATTTACAACGATGTAAAACTGGTATTTTTAGTTTGTTGTCTTCTCCTAGTGAGATATTTACAATGATGTAAAACTGGTATTTTTAGTGTGTTGTCTTCTCCTAGTGAGATATTTACAACGATGTAAAATTGGTATTTTTAGTGTGTTGTCTTCTCCTAGTAAGATATTTACAACGAAGTAAAACTGATATTTTTAGTTTGTTGTCTTTTCCTAGTGAGATATTTACAAGGATGTAAAACTGGTATTTTTAGTTTGTTGTCTTCTCCTAGTTAGATATTTGCAACGATGTAAAACTGGTATTTTTAGTGTGTTGTCTTCTCCTAGTGAGATATTTCCAACGATGTAAAACTGGTATTTTTAGTTTGTTGTCTTCTCCTAGTGAGATATTTCCAACGATGTAAAACTGGTATTTTTAGTTTGTTGTCTTCTCCTAGTGAGATATTTACAACGATGTAAAACTGGTATTTTTAGTTTGTTGTCTTCTCCTAGTGAGATATTTACAAGGATGTAAAACTGGTATTTTTAGTTTGTTGTCTTCTCCTAGGGAGATATTTATTGTTTTTATAACACTGTGTTTTAGTATTGTTTTCTTCTCCTAGTTAGATATTTATTGATTTAGAACAATATGAAACTGGTATTTTTAATATTGTTGTCTTCTGCTAGTGGGATGTTTATTTCTTTACAACAAAGTAAAACTGACGTTTTTTTTTTTGTCTCCTCCAATGAAGTGTTAATTTTACCATGTGAAATTTGTGTTTTTAGTAGTGTTTTCTTCTAGGGAGAGATTTGTATAATTTAAAACAATGTGACATTTCTGTTTTCAGCAGAGAAAATAATGTACAACTACGAGACTTTGTTATACTATTTCTGCCTTAAATGATAGTTGAGGAGGACAAATTATTGATTTCCCATTCGATGTTTGGAATGCAACCTGGTGTATTGTCATATTTGTTTTTTCTTCATGTTAGGATCCTTCTAAGCTCTTGGTTACCTTTCTGGAAGATTGCAGAGCAGGAGTGTTTTTTTTTTTAAACAAATATGTTTATTTCTTTAATAAATATAAATTCTGTCGTTTGTCATTCGTAGAGGTCATTCTGTATTTTGTTGCTATTCTACAAGGCATGATTGTCACTGATTGCTTTGTTAAGCAGAGGCTAAGGATCTAAGAAAAAGAAGAAGAAGATCGCCTACGCCTTGAGGCACGGTACCTGGCTGGACGTGACGTGTATGCACAATCAGAAGACTTTCAAAATATACGGATTTCAGAAATATCCACGTATCACAAGCTGAGACATTTCATCGTAATGATTTCAAGTGGGATTTCTCCTCTCGTTTAGTGTTTTAGTAACAAACATCAATACTACAATACGTGTTTGTCCTGTTGGGATTTGATAGACTTGCTACCAAAATTATAGAAGACAGTACCAACATGTTGGTCGACAAGCATTGCTTTGTAATCAATGCGACTGCGAACGTATCTTCTAAAATATTATGGTCAGCTAGAACACAGGTCTTGTCCCGTACCGTTCCCGGGGGTCTCTGAGAAGATAAAGGAAGAAACAAGCCTACTGCACTTTCAGGTGTCTTGTAAGTGGTGACTAATATGAAGATGACGATATCAGTGGTATATAATGTACGCTACGAGGCGTTTTCAGGAGGCGCGTGACTTTTTATATAAGGAAAATCAGGAGGCGCGCAGGAGGCTAGTGACTTTTATATAAGCACATTCAGGAGGCACGCAGGAGGTGCGCCAGGAGGCGCAATATGACTTTTATATAAGAAAATACTCATTGCGCAGGTGGAGCATCAGGCGGAGGAGAGGTCTTGTTATATAGTAATATATTAGTTCGATAATGGCGTGTTGTATTTAGACTATATATTACAACATTTAGACATATATTATGACTTTTATATAGTCCGCAGGCGCGTGACTTTTTATATAAGGAAATGTGGTGGAGGAGTGTGGAGGAGGAGAGGTCTTGTTATATAGTAATATAAGTTCAATAATGGCGGGCGTGTTGTTGTCCTGGTAGTGCGGTGTTTATATAAAATATGTAGTTAGACGTGTATTTATTTTACAACATAGATACAAAGGTTTATAAATAGAAGTATATAGTTAATGAGTTTAAAAGAATACTTGAGTCAGAGAGGAATATATAAAAATCGATAACGGTGGCTTAGTTTACTAAGAGGGTTGTTTAAGGGAGCGGGGTATTGTTTTTGTGCTGGCGAGGGTTACGATGTATAGTGGGGTGTAGGTTAGGGGGGATTTTTTGGCGAGGGTTCCGATGTATAGTGGGGTGTAGGTTAGGGGGGATTTTTTGGCGAGGGTGACGATGTATAGTGGGGTATAGGTTAGGGGGGATTTTTGTGTGATGTTGGGTGTGTTATTTAGACATATATACATACATATATACATACAATATATATATATAAAATATAAAAAATCGATAATAGTGGAAAATTTAAAAAATCGATAATGTTGGATTAGGTTACTAAGAGGGTCTTTGAAGCGAGTGGAGCCTTTATTGCGCTGGCGTGGGTGACGATGTATAGTGAAGTATAGGTTAGGGGGGGGATTTGTGTGTGTGTGTGATGTTGGGTGTGTTATTTAGACATATATACATACAATATATATAAAAAATATAAAAAAGCGATAATGACGGAAAATATAAAAATATCAATAATGGTGGGTTACTAAGGGGTTTTTTGAAGCGAGTGGAGGTTTTTTGGTGCTGGCAAGAGTGACGACGCATGGGTGTAATGTAGCTGGCTAGTGTAGTTTAGGGGGATTTTTTGTGTGATGTTTGGTATATTATATATATATATATATATATATATATATATATATATATATATATATATATATATATATATATATATATATATATATATATATATATATATATACATATATATACATATATATATATATATATATATATGTGTATATATATATATATATGTGTGTATATATATGTATATATATATATATATATATATATATATATATATATATATATAATATATATATATATATATATATATATATATATATATATATACAGTACTTTGCAAAAAAAGTGGCAGTCATATTGCTCAGCTAAATAAGCTGAAATTTAATTAAATATGCATGTTCTGCCCCAAATTTGCACTCCACTTAAGTGAGCAAACACTACCAAAAGTAAAAAAAAAAATTAGCGTAGAGTACAGTCCCTTGATAATAGAGCAGACGACAATTTATAATGCTAGTGGCAGAAAATGGATACAAAGACAATGTGTATGTTAATTTCACAGCTTTGGAATGAAGGAAATCAAACATGTTCCAACATTTCTAAAACCTTGAACATTCCTGGGCGGACTGTCTACAGAGTTGTGAGTAAATTAAAAGCAGGTAATGGAATCGAGCGAAAAGAAGGTAGTGGGAGGCCAAGAATTTTGGACACAAATGACCATCGGTGTCTCGCCCAAATCGTTCGGGCTGGGCCAATGAAGAGTGTAGAAAACATACGGCAGCGCATGATCGAGTTGGAAAGCCCAGAGGTATCTAATTCTACTGTCAACCGGGAGCTACACAGGATGAATTACACAAAAAAGCGGGTAATTTCGTCACCATTGCTCACAGAGACTCACAAACAGATGCGCTTGAACTGGTGCCACGAAAACAAATATTTGTCATGGGACAATGTGATTTTTTCAGATGAATGTTCTGTTTGGTCTTATCCTGCTCAAATAAATATTTGGACGAAAGACTCTGTAACGCCCGTGTACCGGCGACCGAAACATACCCAGAAATTCCATATTTGGGGAGGGGTGTCAGCAAGAGGTGCCACCCCACTGTGTGTTTTCACAGGAATTCTCACGAAAGAAAGGTACATCGACATACTAGAGGGACACCTTCTGCCATTTATGCAGGTCATGTACCCCGATGGGTGCACATTTCACCATGAAAATGACCCAAAGCATACAGCTCATACCACCAAAGCATGGCTGCAAGAGAAGAATGTGATAGTGCTGAAGTGGCCCAGCAACAGTCCCGACCTAAACCCAATTGAAAACGTTTGGGCACTACTCAAGAATCATTTAAAAAAGAGTAGACTCAGAGACGTTGAACAATTGAAGAGGGAAGCTGAAAAATACTGGGACAGTCTGATTCACAATTACCTACAAACACTTGTGGGAAGTATGCCTCGCCGCATCCAGGCTGGCCTTGCTGGAGAAGGCAACATTATATTGTACTGAAACCACTGTTAATAGATAGGGGAGATACCAATCTTCCTCTGGACATACAGTTTTTATTATTATTTGCTTCTATGAGTGTGCTGCGTTGCGAAAATATGACTGCCATTTTTTTTGCAAAGTACTGTACATATATATATATATATATATATATATATATATATTATATATATATATATATATATATATATATATATATATATATATATATATATATATATATATATATATATATATATATATATATATATATATATATATATATATATCTATAATGACGGAAAATATAAAAATCGATAATGGCGAGTAGGTTACTAAGGGAGTTTGAAGCGAGTGGAGTCTTTTGGTACTGGCGAGGGGGACGACGCATGGGTAGGTACAATTTGGGGTGTAGCAGGTGGTTGTGTGTATGACTCAGGAGTGAAGTGCTAGAGACTTGTCTATACCAAGGACAACATCTAGAGGTGGGAGTGAAGTGCTAGAGACTTGATTATACGAGGACCCGCATCGAGAGGTGGGAGTGACGTGTTAAAGACTATAATGGGTGTGTACAATTTGGGGTGTACCAGGTGGTTGTGTGAATGACTCGGGAGTGAGGTGTTAGAGACTTGCCTATACCAAGGACAACATCTAGAGTTGGGAGTGAAGTGTTAGAGCCTTTACTAGGGCTATTTAGTTATATATTTATTTTACAACTATTTAGTTATATATTTATTTTACATCATAGAAGTATATAGTTAATGAGCTCTTTTAAAAGAATACTTGAGTTAAAGAGGAAAATATAAAAAATCGATAATGGCGATTAGGTTATTAAGGGGGTATTGGAATCGAGTGGAGTCTTTTTGTGCTGGCGAGGGCGACGACGCATGGATGTATTGTGGCGACGCATGGGTGTATTGTGAGTTGCCGGGGCTTCCGACTCGTGGAGTGTGTTGGGGTGTGGGTTTTTGTGTGATGTTGTATTGTGTCCGTAGTGTGTGCCAACAGCGAGAGGTGGTAATGAAGTGCTAGAGACTCGCCTATACTAGGTCTAGCATCGAGCGGTGGGAGTGAAGTGTTAGAGACTATACTAGGTCTAGCATGAAGAGGTGGGAGTGTAGTGTTAGAGACTTGACTGTACTAGGGTTAGCATGAAAAGGTGGGAGTGAAGAGTTAGAGAAGTCACTATAGCAGGGCCAGCAGGAAGAGGTGGGGGTGAAGTGTTAGAGACTTGGCTATACCATTTTTGTGTAGATATTTTTGTGTGTTGTATTGTGTATAACTCGGCATTGTGTTGTCTTTTTAGTACAATACTTATACAATATACATTTTACAACAGATATTAATATGTATACACACGATATTTATACATACCATATTTAGACAGCATAGATAACATGTCATCACTTCTTTTGATGTACACCCAGTTGGTGGGAACAGGGGAAGTCAGCTTCAACGAGGTGTAAGTATCTGTCGTTATCACACCATCTCTTTAGTAAAGTATGAACGGGAGTGTCTGGGCCTTGGTCTTCCAAGTGTCTAGTTATATGAAGGAATATCAGTTTAATCTGGTTTTTGAAACGTGTTCAGGTTTGTTTTGCGCTAGTCAGGGCATGGTTATTGGATAAACTAATCGATACTTGACGCGTTGTCGATGTGAAAAAGTTTTTCTTTTTGTGTATTTCATGCAGGTTTAGGTATAGAGACACTGTCCAAAAGTGATCTCAGCAGAACGTTGTTATCTATGCGGATGAGTTGTAGTCTTGTTACAAACACCAAGCTTATTTAGCAGTAGCTTTAACATTTTTATTGGAAGGCGTTGTGCTTGTACCCTTTTACACGAATATAACAACCGATATGTTCCAAAACCTTCTGTCTTAGATTATATCAAAAACAGAATTGTCTCTCACATGCGCAGTCCGCATGCGTGATCGATAATTTCAGAGCTCGCGCGCGCGGTTTTGTTCCACAATGGTCGGAAGCCGTTATCGATATGTAATTTACTATGTTCGTTACAAAGAAACGATGTTTAATTACTCGCAGGTGGATATGAATAATTAATTGTGTATCAAAAAAAAAAAAAGTCTTGTGACTGAGTGAGTAACGGTGGTTCTCGTGATGTTACAACCAGACTTGTGTGTTTTGTTCGCAGGGATTCTCACGTTCTTGAATAAAATAACTACGTGTGAGTGTAATTTAAATCTATTCACCCCAATGACCATCTAGTGCTATGTAAGTGACCCCGCACACAGCCGTAGTCTCCAACATAAAAAATAATGTCAAACGCTGGACAAGGCCAAATAGACAGTTTTATTGAACACAACCGTAGAGATACATGTCACAGGCAGACTAGCTTATGACACCAACTAGATTCTCCTTAGTGTTGCAGTCTGTAACTCGAACAATCTCGAGGCCAGTTTTATTCATTTTTAATAAAGTTCAAACACGAGCTTTTACCCTCCCTTGTTTTGGAACCAGATCGATGACCCGAGCAAAACATCACGCGTAAATTTCTGTTCACGTCACAAGGTCAAAACTCAATCGATCAATAGTAGAAATTTATAAAAGAAACATTCCTTCGTTCGTGTGTTAGAATCACCGAGACTTAAGGTTTCAGTTTTTTCATACGGGCGACATCTGGTGATAGGTTTTATATTGTCTCCCAAGCGATTCATACATGCGGCGACCACGGAAATGTAGTACATTAAATAAATATAACTAAGTATTTGTTCAAGTTATCAAACGGGTATCTACGTTTGTCCTGCTATTTTCAAACTTTAGTAAAAGCTTTTCTTCCAAGCACCAAAGATGGTCCCAAAATTTTCTCCCAGGCCTGCGCAAAGGGTCCAACCTTAGGTAAATAGATCAACTGTCAAATACTTATTTAAAAATTTCTCCCCCTTGGCAAACAAATTTCGTTCCCTTGTCAAAAAATTTCTCCCCCTTGTCAAACTAATTTCTTCCCCTTGTCAAAAAATTTCTTCCCCTTGTCAAACAAATTTCTTCCCCTTTTCAAACAAATGTCTTCCCCTTGTCAAAAAATTTTCCCCCTTGGCAAACAAATTTTGGAGTAACGTGTTAGAGACATGTTGATGTGTTGTAGTCTTGTTACAAACAACAAGTAACACAAATACAGAAATATAAAAAGCAACATACGTTTTTTGGTGGTGAGCTTGACGTGGTCTGCTTTCAACTGTTGATTTTTTTCTTTAGAAGGATGGTCTTGATCTCAGACGGTTTTTGATGGTCCACTGGTTATAACGTGAGGGGATAGGAAGGTGCCCGTGAGGTGATAGAAAGGTGCCCGTGAGGTGATATAAATGTACCCGTGAGGTGATAGAAATATGCATGTGAAGTGATAGAAATGTACCAGTGAGGTGATAGAAATATGCCTGTGAGATTATAGAAATGTGCCCGTGACGTGATAGAAATGTGCTCGTGAGGTGGTAGAAATGTGCCCATGAGGTGATAGAAATGCATCCGTGAGGTGATAGAAATGTACCCGTGAGGTGATAGAAATGTGCCTGTGAGGTGATAGAAATGTGCCTGTGAGGTGATAGAAATGTACACGTGGGGTGATAGGAATGTGCCCGTGAGGTGATAGAAATGTGACCACCGGTTTTGGTAGGAAACTTTAGATATGACTCACCAAAGTATTTTCGCACGTGTAACAAAAGCTGGCCTCGGTAAAAACTTCCAGTTGCGGGCTTCAGTCCGCTCTCCAACGGTTTAAGCATTTCATCACTTCTTGTCACGTACACCCAGTTGGTGGGAACAATGGAAACCACCTTCAGCGAGGTATGAGCGCTAGTGTCTGTCGTTATCACACCACCTCTTCAGTAAAGTATGACCATGAGTGTCTGGGTGTGTGTGTGTATGTGTATGTGAGCGCTCGCGTGCGTGGTTGTGCGTCTGTGAGTGTGTGTGCGTGCGTGCGTGTGTGTGTGTGTGGGTTGTGTTGCGGTGTGTTGTATTGTATTGTGTTATGTGTTTTTTATTCATACAACAGTTATACGTACATATTACAATATATATTTTATAAACAGTTATAACATCTAGAGGTGGGAGTGAAGTGTTAGAGACATGAACAGGTCCAGCATCGACAGGTGGGTGTGAAGTGTTAGAGACGTCACTATACTAGGGCCAGCAACTAGAGGTGGAAGGGCGTGTTAGAAACTGTTCTAGGTCTAGCATCGAGAGGTGGGAGTGAAGTGTTAGAGACATGACCAGAGCCACAGCGAGAAGTGGGAGTGAAGTGTTAGAGACTTGACTATGTCTAGCATCAAGTAATAAAATCTACTCACCCCAATGCCCATCTAGTGTTATGTAAATGACCCGTACACAGTCGAGGTTTCCAACATAAAAAATGATATCAAAGGCCAGGTTGGACAAGGCCAAATAGACTGTTTTATTGAACACAACCGTAGAGATATATGTCACAGGCAGACTAGTTTATGGTGCCAACTAGATACTCCTTAGTGTTACAGGTTGCAATCGGGACAATGTCGAGGCCAGTTTCAACCATTTTAAGAAAACCCAACACGCACGTGCTTTTTACCACTCGTTGTTAAACTCGATCGATGGTCTGCGCTCGCGAGGAAAACATTATCAAATGTAATCGAGGAATGAGTCATACTGTTTGTAGTCGGTTAGAGTGGGTGCCGTCAGCGCTAAATATAGACTATCGGAAATAAGTTTATCTGCTAGTCGCCAAACATCTCTGCAAAGGCGACCATCTTTCATGCGACTAATATGACCAAGCCAGTGTAGGCTTTCCTGTCTCAGCCGGGTATACATACTTTGAAGGCCAGCACGTAAAAACACCTCGACATTTGGCACTTTTATCTTTCGACGAAAGCCCGAAGAGGTGGCGCAGACACGGTAGATGGAAGGTATTGACCCTTCTTTCTTGCTTAGCATATATTGTTCAGGTCTCACTGCCATATAGAAGTAAGCTGATGATACAGGCGTTATATATTGCAGCTTTGGTCATCGTTGCGAGTTTGGAGTTTCCCCAAAAGCGTGATGTGAGGTAGGCAAAGGTAGCTGCAGCTTTGTTAATGAGACTAGCAATTTATGTGGTTAGAGAGAGTTTGTCATTGATGATATACACAAGGTATGTGTGATGCATGTGGTGTTAAGTCAGCCGCCGCGATGCTGTAAGCAGCATCGTTGCGGCCTCCTTAACCGTCCCAGAGTTCTTCTGGTGCCCAGTTATAACTGGGTCTTCCCTGCCGGGTTGTGTGCAGTGAGACCTGAACAATATATGCTAAGCAAGAAAGAAGGGTCAATACCTTCCATCTACCATGTCTGCGCCACCTCCTCGGGCTTTCGTCGAAAGATAAAGTGCCAAATGTCGAGGTGTTTTCACGTGCTGGCCTTCAAAGTATGTATACCCGGCTGAGAAAGGAAAGCCTACGCTGGCTTGGTCATATTAGTCGCATGAAAGATGGTCGCCTTTGCAGAGATGTTTGGCGACTAGCAGATTAACTTGTTTCCGATAGTCTATATTTAGCGCTGACGGCACCCACCCTAACCGACTACAAACAGTATGACTCATTACTCGATTACATTTGATAATGTTTCCTCGCGAGCGCAGACCATCGATCGAGTTTAACAACGAGTGGTAAAAAGCACGTGCGTGTTGGGTTTTCTTAAAAGGGTTGAAACTGGCCTCGACATTGTCCCGATTGCAACCTGTAACACTAAGGTGTATCTAGTTGGCACCATAAACTAGTCTGCCTGTGACATATATCTCTACGGTTGTGTTCAATAAAACTGTCTATTTGGCCTTGTCCAACCTGGCCTTTGATATTATTTTTTATGTTGGAAACCTCGACTGTGTACGGGTCATTTACATAACACTAGATGGACATTGGGGTGAGTAGATTTTACTACTCGATGCTAGACCTAGTCAAGTCTCTAACACTTCACTCCCACTTCTCGCTGCGGCTCTGGTCATGTCTCTAACACTTCACTGCCACCTCTCGATGCTAGACCTAGTATAGTTTCTAACACGCCCTTCCACCTCTAGTTGCTGGCCCTAGTATAGTGACGTCTCTAACACTTCACTCTCACCTCTCGATGCTGGACCTGTTCATGTCTCTAACACTTCACTCCCACCTCTAGATGTTATAACTGTTTGTAAAATATATATTGTAATATGTACGTATAACTGTTGTATAAATAAACAACACATAACATAATACAATACAACACACCGCAACACAACTCATACACACACACACGCATGCACGCACACACACACTCTAAAGTTTCCTACCAAAACCGGTGGTCACATTTCTATCACCTCACGGGCACATTTCTATCACCCCATGTGCACGTGCTCACTAAACGGCTTTTAACGGTCGCACTGACTGGTGCAGCAACGTCAACATTGCACACGTATGTGCATAACAGGCTACTCTATTGGGCTGCCAAGTTACATCGATGTCGCGTAAACGGTTTTTCTAATATTAATTATGGCCGATTCTTTTCCGAACAGCCCTCGTACATAGCACTAGATGGTCATTGGGGTGAATAGATTTAAATTACACTCACACGTAGTTATTTTATTCAAGAACGTGAGAATCCCTGCGAACAAAACACACAAGTCTGGTTGTAACATCACGAGAACCACCGTTACTCACTCAGTCACAAGACTTTTTTTTTGATACACAATTAATTATTCATACCCACCTGCGAGTAATTAAACATCGTTTCTTTGTAACGAACATAGTAAATTACATATCGATAACGGCTTCCGACCATTGTGGAACAAAACCGCGCGCGCGAGCTCTGAAATTATCGATCTCGCATGCGGACTGCGCATGTGAGAGACAATTCTGTTTTTGATATAATCTAAGACAGAAGGTTTTGGAACATATCGGTTGTTATATTCGTGTAAAAGGGTACAAGCACAACGCCTTCCAATAAAAATGTTAAAGCTACTTCTAAATCAGCTTGGTGTTTGTAACAAGACTACAACTCATCCACATAGATAACAACGTTCTGCTGAGATCACTTTTGGACAGTGTCCCTATACCTAAACCTGCATGAAATACACAAAAAGAAAAACTTTTTCACATCGACAACGCGTCAAGTATCGATTAGTTTATCCAATAACCATGCCCTGACTAGCGCAAAACAAACCTGAACACGTTTCAAAAACCAGATTAAACTGATATTCCTTCATATAACTAGACACTTGGAAGACAAGGCCCAGACACTCACGTTCATACCTTACTGAAGAGGTGGTGTGATAACGACAGATACTTACACCTCGTTGAAGCTGACTTCCCCTGTTCCCACCAACTGGGTGTACATCAAAAGAAGTGATGACATGTTATCTATGCTGTCTAAATATGGTATGTATAAATATCGTGTGTATACATATTAATATCTGTTGTAAAATATATATTGTATAAGTATTGTATAAAAAGACAACACAATGCAGAGTCATATACAATACAACAACACACAAAAATATCTACACAAAAATGGTATAGCCAAGTCTCTAACACTTCACCCCCACCTCTTCCTGCTGGCCCTGCTATAATGACTTCTCTAACTCTTCACTCCCACCTTTTCATGCTAACCCTAGTACAGTCAAAGCTCTAACACTACACTCCGACCTCTTCATGCTAGACCTAGTATAGGCGAGTCTCTAGAACTTCATTCCCACCTCTCGCTGTTGGCACACCAACCTTAGACAAACACACTACGGGCACAATACAACATCACACAAAAACCCATACCCCAACACACTCCACGAGTCGGAAGCCCCGCCAACTCAAAATACACCCATGCGTCGCCACAATACATCCATGCGTCGTCGCCCTCGCCAGCACAAAAAGACTGCACTCGATTCAAATACCCCCTTAGTAACCTACTCGCCGTTATCGATTTTTTATATTTTCCTCTTTAACCCAAGTATTCTTTTAAAAGAGCTCATTAACTATATACTTCTATGATGTAAAATAAATATATAACTAAATAGTTGTAAAATAAATATATAACTAAATAGCCCTAGTAAAGGCTCTAACACTTCACTCCCACCTCTAGATGTTGTCCTTGGTATAGGCAAGTCTCTAACACCTCACTCCTGAGTCATACACACAACCACCTGGTACACCCCAGATTGTACACACCCATTATAGTCTTTAACACGTCACTCCCACCTCTCGATGCGAGTCCTCGTATAATCAAGTCTCTAGCACTTCACTCCCACCTCTAGATGTTGTCCATGGTATAGACAAGTCTCTAACACTTCACTCCTGGGTCATACACACAACCACCTGCTACACCCCAAATTGTACACACCCATGCGTCGTCCCCCTCGCCAGTACAAAAAGACTCCACTCGCTTCAAACTCTCTTAGTAACCTACTCGCCATTATCGATTTTTTATATTTTCATCCATTATTGTTTTATATATATATATATATATATATATATATATATATATATATATATATATATATATATATATATATATGTATATATGTATGTATATATGTCTAAATAACACACCCAACATCACACAAACAATCCCCCTAACCTACACCCGCCAGCTACATTACACCCAAGCGTCGTCACTCTCGCCAGCACAAAAAAACCTCCACTCGCTTCAAAAAAAAACCCTTAGTAACCCACCATTATTGATATTTTATATTTTCCGTCATTATCGCTTTTTTATATTTTTTATATATATTGTATGTATATATGTCTAAATAACACACCCAACATCACACACACCAAAAAATCCCCCCCCCCCAACCTATACCCCACTATACATCGTCACCCACGCCAGCGCAATAAAGGCTCCACTCGCTTCAAAAACCCTCTTAGTAACCTAATCCAACATTATCGATTTTTTTAATTTTCCGTTATTATCGATTTTTTATATTTTATATATATTGTATGTATATATGTATGTATATATGTCTAAATAACACACCCAACCTCACACAAAAATCCCCCCTAACCTATATCCCACTATACATCGTCACCCTCGCCAAAAAATCCCCCCTAACCTACACCCCACTATACATCATAACCCTCGCCAAAAAATCCCCCCTAACCTACACCCCACTATACATCGTAACCCTCACCAGCACAAAAACAGTACCCCGCTCCCTTAAACAAACCTCTTAGTAAACTAAGCCGCCGTTATCGATTTTTATATATTCCTCTTTAACTAAAGTATTCTTTTAAAAGAGCTCATTAACTATATACTTCTATTTATAAACCTTTGTATCTATGTTGTAAAATAAATACACGTCTAACTACATATTTTAAATGAACACCGCACTACCAGGACAACAACACGCCCGCCATTATTGAACCTATATTACTATATAACAAGACCTCTCCTCCTCCACACTCCTCCACCACATTTCCTTATATAAAAAGTCACGCGCCTGCGGACTATATAAAAGTCATAATATATGTCTAAATATTGTAATATATAGTCTAAATACAACACGCCTTTATCGAACTAATATATTACTATATAACAAGACCTCTCCTCCGCCTGATGCTCCACCTGCGCAATGAGTATTTCCTTATATAAAAGTCATATCGCGCCTCCTGGCGCACCTCCTGCGTGCCTCCTGAATGTGCTTATATAAAAGTCACGCGCCTCCTGCGCGCCTCCTGATTTTCCTTATATAAAAAGTCACGCGCCTCCTGAAAACGCCTCGTAGCGTACATTATATACTACTGATATCGCCATGCACAACTGTTTGCAACAGATATAACTGCTGCAAGGCCACATACATGCTTCGTGCAGGCTTCCTGCTAGTGAACAACCAGATGATCTGGAGTTCTTCAGCCTTTTGTTCAAACATAACACCTTCTCTGCAGACTATCCCGGCCATATCCTTTCAGTATATTGTATATCATCTTCTAAGTGGTTTATGAGTATTTAACATTCTTTTACCTGTTGTGGTAACTTCCTGAATCTACACAGAGAATGAAATTAAAGTTAATTAAAATAGATGAAAGGTAATAAAAATGTATGTGGTCTTTGAGGAAACGGAGATTATACTCCGACTAAACTGAACAACACAGGACAACAACGATTGTCAGTTTTATGCTTTAAAAATTCGCTGTGTAAGGGTTTTGTTCTTTGAACATTCACTGTGTAAGTGTTATGTACTTTTGTGCTAAAAGTTTATAAACTAATAAAACGGTATTGAATCAGTTTTACAAATAACAGTTCACATAAGCCTTGTCTCATGTGAACTGTTATTTGTAAAACTGATTCAATACCGTTTTATTAGTTTATAAACTTATATTCCTTACCAGTTTTACAGCAGCCCCTTAATTTATGTACTTTTGTGCTACACGTTGAACATTCACTACGTAAGTGCTTTGTTCTTTTGTGTTAGGCGTTGAACATTTACACGTAAGTACTATTTACTTTTACGTTCGATGCTGGAAATTGCGAGAATAAGCGCTATGTACGAGTATTTTTGCCTCAGATGTTAAACATTCTATGTATAAGCGCAGCGTACTTTTGTTTGGGTGTTGAACCTTCACTGTGAGCTCTGTGTACGTTTGCCTTAGGTGTTGAACATTCACCATATAAAAGCCACGTACTTTTGTATTAAGTGTTGAAAATTCACTAAGCGCTATTTTCTTGTGCGTTAGATGTTTAAAATTCACTGTGTGAGTATCATGTACTTTTGTGTTAGGTGTTGAAGATTCACTGTGTGAGTACTATGTGCTCTTGTGTTAGGCGTTGAACATTGTCATACGATGGATTTTGGGGCGACCTCTTTCCGATCTCTCTTTCCCTACGGCAGTAATCAGTTACATTTTTGTACTGATTTTACTGTGATTTTTTCCGAGTCGCACCCTTTTCTTTCTGTGTCCCCTGTAGCAGATATTTTCTATTTTCCTTCTTACACCCCTCTCAGAGATAAGTAATCACGACTGTTTGTTACCCGTTACTTCCCTAAACATTTGAAGGAGCGGCAGAGATAATATTAACGACAGGCTTGTTGGTGATTCTCGCGTACCCAACCTTGGCCGCTATCGATTAACACTAAAAATCCCCAGCGTATTTGTCTAATTGCTGATAAGGCCAGGGTAAGCGACAGATAAGAGATTACTTGTCTGGGTGACACATTTTGGACCGACAACGATGACCTAATCGCTTCCTGTCCGATTTGTTATGACAAGATTACTTTTGATAAAGTAATAATTTGTTACATCTTACACACATTGTCGTATGAGTTCACAGATATGTTTGTGAGTTGGTGCACAAGGGATCGGATATATTCATGCCATAAATGGGAGAGGCGACCTCTGAATTACTTGCAAAATTTGTCCATGTGAGCAATATTTTGAAATCGCTTGCCAAGACAACCAGACTTGCCAGAAGTTATAATTTAGAATTCCATTTTATCAGACCGGACACCTTTTATTGGAAAATCTTGACGGACTTACAAAACAGCACAGGAAATCTCTATCATTTTAAATAAGTAAACTCGGAATATCTGAGGAAACTGACTGACCACACGAAGTCAGAGAGGGAATTAAAGTTAAAATTAACGAATCCAATTACACGTGTAAAAAGGCATCGGCTAGTGCCTTAACTTCATTCATCAGAGCAAAACGTCTGTGAGCCAGGATTGGCGTAAGGTGTCATTTCACATTCTATATTTTCATTACTAACATGTGAACTAATATGTATACATTACCATGTGAATATTTATACGTGAAAATCGCTAGTGGATGTCCCAGTCATTTGAAGCTGGCCACCTCAGCGCATAGAATGATGATTTCATGAATCACCACTGCACCGGCTGGCGACTGCTTTATTGCTAGTTTCTTAAGGAGAACTAAACGCATCAGTAATCCTAAGTTCCATATGGAGCATGGTGGGAAAGATGAAAGAAATGATGTACATTTTAGTTATAATATTTACAGTTTCAAACAAGTGTAAATGTCGATGTTAACATATTCACTTTAAAGTTAACGAAAGTTTCAAACTTTTCAATCAGTGTAAATGTAAATGAAAACAGATGCAGTTTATATTGTAAACACTTTTCAAACAGTGGAGATGTATATGTAAACATATTCTATCTGTACTATTAACCTTTTCATTTAAATATAAAGGTAAGTTAAAAGCTATTCAATTTAAATGTAAGGAAAGGGTAAATTCTGAGATAAACGGGATGGTGGAATAGAGGAAAAGGAGACCCATAACCATGGGTTGGAAAATGCAATATTCAGGAGAGCGTTTCGTTTCTATTCTTTTACCATAGCTGGTGGTGGTACGAGTTGAAGGGTACTATCTCTGGAACAAGAAGGGAACAGTGGCACGAGCTAAGTGCTTTAAGTGATGTGGGGCTGGAACGAGTTAAGATTAATCATTGCTTAATTCTTCACAAAAATTGTCGGCACATTCTAGAATAAACGTGCTCAGCCAATGCAGCATTGTTTTCGCTTATCTGAATATCTTGTGAATACTGTATTGAGATAGAAGCGTCATTACCCTTCTATTTACAAACCTGGCAAGAGTAATCTTGTGCGAAGGTAGACACCTTTGAAGCCTAAATTAGATACTCTTGAGTTTTGGCCACTGTTGGACCAAAACGGGGGAGGCAATACCGTCACAAACATTCACCGTGTGACTACTGTGCACGTCTGTGTTTGGTGTTGAATATTCACTGTGTGAGTACTATGTACTTTTGTGTTGGATGTTGAACATTCACTGTGTGAGTACTATGTACTTTTGTGTTGGGTCTTGTACATAGCATGATCGATCAAACGAGTAAAAACGTGCTGACCGTGATTTAAGGTGCGGGAGTTCGCGTTGTAAACGACTTGATTAATCAAGGTAATGTATCGCTTATGTGGCGAAAGCGATACCAGATGCTTCCGGTGTCAGGGAACCACATGCAAGTCAGTAATCGATACATTTAGAATCTATAAAACTGTTTAGTAGTTGGTGATGAACCGTGATTCGTTAACTATGGAAGAGGTCAATGGGTTTATTCATCATTTTCCTTCAGTTGTTCTAGCCGTATAGTCCCCAGGGGTCTCTGAGAGACAAAGAATAAGACTACTGCTTCATCGTGCATGTCGTACGAGGCACTGACTTGAGGTTGTGCATGGCGTTGGAAACCTCATCAAGTAAAATACATTTTTACAGAAACTTTCACTGCAAGAGCAGGTGCACTTTTATTTTGCTTTCTTTTAGAGATTCGATACTCTGTTAAAACTGACCTGGGTTGTGACCTTTCGATTATAATTGGGATATATGGCGCGAAGTGCTTTGGTGCTAGCTTCTTATAAAGGGATTATCTGCACTGCTGGCTACGGGCTCTTTAAGGAGCAGAAATGGAAGTAAGTCTGATGTTCGAGCCCTTCGTGAACATTGCTTCCATTCATCTATACTCTTGGTGATCTCTCTTCTACTTGAAAGATCCAGATATTTCCAGTCTAGACTGTGTTTCGATTTTTGATGGTCCCTGGTCGTCTGTCTTCCATTCATTTCGTATTAACCTATCGTGTCTTACTAGTAACCTAACATCAATTCGTCGTGTTCCCGCCAACTCACTAGGTTCGATATCATTCATTCATTCATAACCCTCCACTCCCAAAGGAGCATAGGCCTTCAACAAACACATGCCAAGTCCTCCTGTCCCGTGCCATCATCTCAAGCTCTTTCCATGTTCTCCTCATCATTTTCACCTCTGTTTCCAACTCTCTTCTCCATGTACTTCTTGGTCTTCCTCTGCCTCTCTTGCCCTGGGGGTTCCAGAACAAGGACTGCCTTGTAATGCTATCAGCAGGTTTCCTCAGTGTGTGTCCTATCCATCGCCATCGTCTTCTTCTCATCTCTTGTTCCACTGGCACTTGTCTAGTTCTTGTCATCAGTTCCACGTTGGTAACCTTGTCATACCATTTTAATCCCTCTATTCTACGCAAGCACCCATTTATGAAAGTCTGTAGCTTTTGGTTGTTGTCTTTGTTGTTCTCCATGTCTCCGAGCCATACAATAGGACTGACTTCACATTTGAGTTGAAGATTCTTATTTTCGTGTTGGATCCGATTTCTCTTGATCTCCATATATTTCCCAATGCAATGAAAGCTCCTCTTGCCTTTTGTATTCTTATTTTGATATCGCTGTCTGTCCCTCCAACTTTGTCTATATTACTGCCAAGATATGTGTATGATTCTACATCTTGAATTGGTGTTTCTTCAAGTTCAACCCTGTTAGTTCGATATCATGGTGTTGACTATTTGATGATTTGTATAACTGTTTTTGTTTTCTATTTTTATATGAATGAATATCAGTTATTGGGCCGATTGGCAGAGTGGTTAGAGGGCTGGTCTCTCGCGGCAAACTTGCCGGGTCCGATTCACGGTATCGTCCCGTTCCAGTGTATGCAGCTGTAAATGGGTACCTGACTTTGTTCTTGAGTTAGGGAAGGCAAACGACAGCGAAGAAGGGAACTGGTTATCCCATCTCTCGATGCTGGATCTAGTATTGTGAAGTATGGCAAACATGCTGGCCAGCCTCATGATATAAACGAACTGTTACATAAACCACCACTGCAAGAGCTGGTAGCTGCTTCGTGCAGGCTTCCTCACAAGGAATCAGTAGCATAGGCAGCCCCAAGCTTCATCAGGAGCAGGGAGTGGATGATGATAACATCATAGTGTATATATTAATTATACCAACATTTTAATAAGTTGTATTTGTATATTTATATATGTGTAGAGTACATCTATCAACTTCTGCTCTCCTAAAACACTTCATCAGACTCGATGAGTTCAAATTCTATGCTCAGGGATATCGGGCTAAATTCTGAGGAAGATAAAAATGGTGGGAGGAAGTGGAGGTCGCCTGATGTTTTATGTCAAGAGAGACAATACTTAAAAGAGGAATTTGTTTTTGGAAGAAGTAGCCAGAAGTCGACGCTTGACACCTACATCTGACGTGTCTTGAAGACACTTGACTGGACAAGGAATAGTCCAACACTTTACCAGTAGTGACGGAACCAAACTCCAACTCACCCCAAACCCGCCAGTTAAGTACTCCGTACTTGTGCAGTTCCAAGGACAATCTCGTTTTTAAAAAAACTACCAGATCATCGTATGATGATAACAATTAACTGTTTTGTTTCCTTTATCAAAACTATTTTTTCAACCTTGTTAAACAAATAACTCACTATTTAATATGTTTTATATGCAAAATATAAATCTAGAGTTGAGTTAATCACTATTGAATAAATTGTATGTGTGCACCCGTATGACTAATTTTTTTAAATACATACCTACACAGTGCTACTGAAGTAATAGTTTACTGAATCACCTTCAACTGGGGGCTCATGAAATACGAGTTAAAACGATTTCTCACAGAAGGAGCGGAGAATGAAACGTTTATAACAGGTTAGATGACTCAGTATTTATACTTGCTTTTCTAGAAATTCCTGTAAGACTCACTGAAATAGAAGCATCATTCTTCAATTTATATTTCTGCCAAGGGTAATCGTAAGCGAAGGTTGATACCTTTGAAAACCTTCATCTTTCTTACTGCGAGTTTGGTTATTATTAGGGACCACTACTGGAGAGCAGGGGAGACAACCCGGAACAAAGGGTGATAGGACATCTTTTGAATAATGTAGGATTTGTGCAAGTACGGGGTTAGTTAATTGATTTGGACCTTGAAAAGACTTAGCTCTTTCGTGAGATTATTTGGGATTTGTAAAACTGGTAAGGAGGAAAGTGAATTAAATGAAGTGATTTGACCTTCAATAAATTATTTAGGAATTGTAAAACCGGACAAGCACTATTCACTGAAGTTGTATTTTGTAGAAACAAGTGCAGTTTTCAAAGGATTACAATAAGCGCGTTTGACAGGGCTGGCAACCACATCATATAAAACTGTTGCCATAGAAACCACCGCTGTAAGAGCATGAATATGCTTGATGAATGCTTCCTAAAGACAATGTTCCAATGTTGACTCCATACTCTCCGCAAGGAGCGCATGATTCAGTGCAGGCTGTCTACGAACAGCTACAGTGATGGCTCCAAGCTCCGGTAGGAATGTCAAATGGAGAAAGAAGAAGTAGAAAAAGAAGAAGAAGAAGAAGAAAGGCAGTTATGGAAGAGTGCAGCTAACATATAAGTAATTTTGTATTGCTAGTGCATGTAGTTCTAGAAATGGTAAGAGTAAGGTAAGTAAAACTGCTGTTTGATTCTGTGTTCATTTGATGTCCGGTTATCACTTGTTGATCACCAACCATCAATCGTAGGTTATGTACGTTATCATAAAACTCATCATTTTTTATTGTTTGATTGTTTATATGTTTGCTTTTAGATCTATTACTTCAGACGCCGTAACGTTTCTTTAATCTTTATATCTTAGGTTTCTGTCTCTCTCATCTGTAATCTATGTTCCGTAATCTCGCTATAACCGTGTGAGAACATGAATACGACCACACCTTCATTTACCTTAGTGAGCTAACCGGTACAACGAATTGTCTTTGAATAAAAAACGTACAAAACGTTACTATATTTAATTGTTATGATGTGAGTACTGAACACCAAGACTAAATGGAACAAAATCATCATCGGTAAGTGCAACAGCAACATGCCTGTCTAAGAGAGCAACAATAAAGTAGATACGTTCATAACTGATGTTGGAAGGTTGGAGTTCTCACACTATTATATTAATATGACCTAAAACAGGTACAGTAAAGGTAGTTCTATAGCGGATACTGCCGTAGGGGAATGACGTTCTTATACTATGTTCCAATTCTGTAGCACTGAAAAACGACCACTTCTGACAAAAACTACGTCCTACCTTAAATTCGGTTGCATTGGACAAACTTTGACAAATATCACTAGAAATAATTTTTGGAGAAAATTGCAAGAAGGTTTATCTCGAAAACAGGAAGATTGTCACTTCTGACCTCAATCTGAGTCAGGGTAAAGACCAAGAAAAACGTCAAGTATAATCTTATTTGGTATTTTCCATTTTTTAAACTGCTTTGCATTATGAAGTATATTTGGGAGCCGCGCTGGTGTAATGGTTACCACGTTGTGCTAGCGACCAGGTTTTCAAGGTTCTTAAGCCCGGGCGCGGGCATTTGTAGAAGTGTCATCCACCGGGATTTTGACTGAATAACCTGAACGGCTCCTGCAGATAAATCCTCTGTGGATGGGAAGGAGCGAAGCTCCTGACCGGGTTGGAAGGAAAGTCAACTGGCTCCCCAGCCTCGCAATGACATGTCATTGGGCCAAAAGGGCTGGAAAGCTCGAGGGCAGCTGGTTAGAAAAAAAAAATGAAGTATATAAACATTAAGACGAATTCAAGACCAGCTCAAAATTCAGATCTCAACTCAATTTGTCAAGCCAGTTCCAATTGTATAGCTCTGAAAACTTGTGAAGAGTAATAAAACATAACAAAAAACTTTGAAATATACGTTTTTAAATTCTCTAGACTTTCATCAATGAGGCCTGCTGTAGAATAGAAGGCGTTAGAAGGGATCACTAATGTAGACCTGACGACAAGAAACAGACAAGAGACAGTGTTGGAACAAGAGTGATGGACAAGAAGACTCTGCGATGGATAAGGAACACACATTAGGAAAACCTATTATAAACATTTACACAGCAGTTCTGGTTCTGAAATCCGCACAGTAATGAGAGGTAGTGGAAGATCAAAGACGATAAGGAGAGAAATTTGGAGACATAAATAGCAGGGAATGACCTTGAGCTGGTGGAAACAAGACAGGAAGACAAATTATTGGTGGTCAATAATGAAGTTTAATGTGCCCTGCCGACAGAGAAAAAAAAAATGAAAAGTACAGACCTGATTACACTTATATGGCTTGTTACCCCACGTAACATTTCCCTCGAACACTCGTGTATAGATCGGGTTCTTTGTTTTTTCTGTGGTCGACACAGGGGAAAACAGCACAGAACCACAAACACGGACTAAATTACATAATAGACAGCTCAATTTACGGCACTTTTCTGGAATCGATGGCGTCCAGCCGCAACGATCCGTTTTTGCCATTCGTGTTAGTGCACGATGCGCTGCGCTGTTTTTATTTAGGGACGAAGACTGCGCAGCAAACACAATGTGTTATTTCTCGTAATTTTCTATATTAACGTGTGTACATCTTGCCATGCGGTACGTTAGCTAGTTGTTCACTCATTCGTTCATTACCTTTTTCAGTATTACAGGCCTTCGATATACACCCACCACGCCTATTGTCGATTCTATGCTATTGTCATTCAAGGTCTGCCCATATCTTCTTTTATCCCATGCATGATTTCGTCTGATTCCCTTTTCTACGCGCTATTTGTTTCTCAATTCTTCCACTGTTTCTTTTCTTGGATGGCTGGGTTACATTTATCTGACATACTT
This sequence comes from Oreohelix idahoensis, assembly GCA_024509875.1. Classification (NCBI taxonomy): domain Eukaryota; kingdom Metazoa; phylum Mollusca; class Gastropoda; order Stylommatophora; family Oreohelicidae; genus Oreohelix; species Oreohelix idahoensis. The sequence continues at coordinate 32,283 of JAMPIV010007948.1, forward strand.
TTTGTGAAAGCCTTGTTCATAATTGTTGGTCTTTTTTTTTTTTTAAATCTTCCACTATTTCTCTTCTTGGGTGGCTGAGTTAGATTCTCTGATTTAATTGCTTTGAAATACTTGTTCATATTTGTTTAAATTGTTTGGTTGTGAGCTACTATTGGCCCCCAACACTCCTTAGTCACCTTCTACGACATGCATGGATTGTTACAGTCATATTAATTATTCTATGCTCCCCTTTCAGGTCCCGGGAACAATCGGGCGCTATGTAGTTGTAGCTGTAATAAAAATTCACCGAGTAGTTGCAGAATCTTCATGCACGAAAAACATTATGGCTGCTAGAATTGCAACTGATATAAAAGGGTTACTTGATCTTACTTACTTGTTGGATCTCTCGTGCCACGAAGCCGCGTTGGGGGCTGAAGTGTGTGTTCTCGAGCCATGAGTATTGGCTGATGTGAACCCGTGCTGATGTAGGATTTCTGTGAGTGTTGGCTGATGTGAGCTCGTGCTGATGTAGGATTTCTGCGAGTGTTGGCTGATGTGAAAACCCCGTGCTGATGTAGGATTTATGTGAGTGTTGGCTGATATGAGCTCGTGCTGATGTAGGATTTCTGTGAGTGTTGGCTGATGTGAACCCGTGCTGATGTAGGATTTCTGTGAGTGTTGGCTGATGTGAGCTCTTGCTAATGTAGGATTTCTGCAACATTATGAATCCACTTGGCCTCTTGGTCTTTCCCGTTCCTTAAAACTAGATCCACTGTTGAAGATTTTGTATTGGTAATTGATCGGGTTTCGTTCTCATGAGATGTTCAAAACACTTTATTGTCTTTTCTGTTTATATCTTTCGTGCAGGATGTAGTTCCGACACTTTGCCTGCTGTCACCGTATCTTATTACGTCTCTCCTTTGACACTTCGATAAAATGCAGTAAATAAATAATACACAAAGGTTTGTTTCAGGCACTCGTGAGGAATAGAAAAGTAGAAGAATAGACAACAGAAAAGCAACAGAAGTGATAAGCTTACCGAGAATCGAACCCAGAACATTCCGAAGCAGACAGGATAGTAACGATTCGTACCCGTAGATAGAAGGTGGAGTTGTTCGGAAGGTCCTGGGTTCGATTTCCGGTAATTCTATAACTTCTGTTGTTTCTCTGTTGTCTAGTCCACTACATCTTTATTTCTCACGAGTGCCTGCGACATATCTTTGTGTATTTATTTATTTACTGTTTACAGGCCTCGGGTGTCCCCTCATTTTCCTTAAAATGCAGCAAAAATGGGCAAACCTTACGAGCAGTCAACTGTAGGTCAGGCTACACAGTAATGGGACATACAGGTAGAATTGAACAAATTAAGAGGAGAAACCTGAGGCCTGTAAACAGTAAATAAATAAATATTACAAACATAAAGGTATGCTTTAGGCACTCGTTGTCGTAAAATGTGTGTGTAAACCCACTTCTTTGTTAACAAGTATGCCCAGCCAATCCATGTTCAACAGACTCTGAGCCAGAATAAATTACACGAAGTATAGGCCATCTTGTTCCCCCAAGATGGCGGCAGACAGAATAAAATTAGGCATAAGCCCTGTATTTCGGGACTCGGTAACGGAATGTACGAAACCGCCGAGAACCAATCAAAAAAGTTTCTTACGCACTGGCAGATTCCTTGCTTCTACCTATATAAACGGGCGCATTTTATTAAAAAAAAACACACACAAACACGAAGGCCAGCAAGACCGACTGGGGAAAGAGAAAGCTGTCAATATTGATTTATTGCTTACCTGCGTGACCGGGCACTCTTGCTTCACAAAAGACGAATCCAAATCTGGCTCGTATTAATCTTAGCGGGTTTATTCGTGTCATCCAACCTGAGGTCGTATGTTCGAGTCAATCCAGCTGCCTGAAACTTCGCAGGAGCACAGTGATTGTACCGGAACTACATCCTTAGTCCCTCTCAGTCTTTGGTGGGCTAAAGGAACGATGATCAGCGGGTGTTGTGTGAAACAAATTAGGAAGGACAGAACAGTTCTAAGAGATGAGTACACATTAGTAGCATTTCAATTGTGAGCAATTAACTGTATTTGAAGAAAAAGTTATTTAGCGTAGTGAGAGACAAGATTAACAGCACAGCTGATAAATTCTCTATAATTAATTAACAGCACAGCTGATATCTATAATTTTGTTCCTATATTGAAGACTTGGTGTGTATAATATATATATATATATATATATATATATATATATATATATATATATAGATATATATATATATATATATATATATATATATACATATACATATACATATATGTAAATCATATGTAAACTTACAAATCCATTGCATTCCATCTTCCAACATCCAACCTTCAACACAAGAGTAGACAGTGTATATACTTAATAAATAAGGAAAGAAATTGTATTTGAACGACTTGTCAAGTTTATAATTGTTAAGTGAAATATGTTTCCTTGTTTTAATATCACAGTTAGTTACACAGCGGGGTGGCATTTTATGACTGTCTCCTCTCTACTAATTTTTCGAGATCAGATCATTCACAGCCGTAACTAATTTGTGATACTAGTAGTTCTCGTATACACTGGGACTTCACCATTTTCCTGCAGAAATTCTATTTCTGTATTGTCAGTACTATACTGATAATAGAGCCAATAAAAACCAAACTCTAGCCGAGTCCTGCAGCTGTAGTTCATCAATTATTTGATGACGAAAGCCTTTTCCACACTCTCTTCCACTGCAGGCGGTTAGGGTAGATGTTTTTCTCTCACACTAGCGGCGTTAGTACCACAAATCGTCTGATGGCTTGTAACCACGAACCCAAAATTTTGGGAATACACAATCTCCTTGCACAGATTTAGACTGGAAACAGCTCTGTATTAGAGTCTTCGAATAACTTAAGTCTGGAAATTATAGTTAATTCCTCTGACGGCGGGTGTTCTGCGAAATCACTGGCCTGGGAAAACTTTTGTTTAATTCCTCTAAGACTTGGTCTGGGAAATTAGAGTTAATTCATCTGACTGCGGGTGTTCTGCGAAATCACTGGCCTTGGAAAACTTTTGTTTAATTCCTCTATAACTTGTGATCACATTCTTTAGTTTCCAGTCTTGTATTAAAAATTTAGGTTTACATGTAAATTCCTAAGATGCCCAATAGTCGATCTGTTACTTATAGTTGTAGAATTTCTAAGTCCAATGTCTCCTTTTTCTTTCTGGCTTTTATTAGTCGCTAGTCTGACGTTTGCGCTGCAGTGTGTACTGATTTTGATTTCACTACATTATATTTCACAATCCTCAGTTCAAATTCCAGCTATGTTTCCGCCTAATTCTCCAATGAGATACATTGTATATTCCGGCCTCTCAAATCAACCAATTCAATCGAATCTCGTTCAACACCACGTGGGTAAGGGTGTTTTAAATTCAAAATATCCCCCACGTGTTTTTCAAAATATTACATTTAAATCCACGATGACCTCTTCATATCGTTGCGTCAGACTTCCGCCGGCATCGTGTACTATCTTCACAAACAAATGTTGTGCACTGATACTGCCCCGATGCTATTGTCTGCAAGTCTTGAGTTTCCAGACATATGTATCTGTAATATCGATACAGAACGTACATCGGAAGCGATTACCTCTATCTCCCGTCTTGTGCAAACATAGGGATAGTCGCTAGCCACCTGGAGTTCAGTGACGGACCGTCACGTTCAAAGGGATCAATAGAGATGACTGTCTATATCAAAAGTGGCCAGACGAATGAAGCGAAAACTTATCAGTCGCTGATCGGTCACATTACGTGGCGTTATTACAGTTCTGTCTGGGATCGGCTCAAAGCAAACATGTGAAAATTAAAGATAGTCCCGTTTCCGATACTTCCGTAGGGGTGGAAAGTGTTAGAGACTTCACCCTACGAGTTTCCCATTGAAATGTTGACATTCCTAGTAGAGGTAATATAATTTATGGAATTTGTTTTCAGAACCAGTGGTCCTAATGATGTCATCGCCTGGATAGTGAGATCGGATGCCTAGCTTTCTGGGATAACGGCGAAAAAATATTAGGTCCTGTGTGCAGGTTGCGCACGTTAAAAATCCGACAGAAGTTGGAAATCGAACAGTAGGCTATAAGGCCGCTGCGCTAGCAAAATTTAAAAATTAGAAACCTACCCACCACAAAAAATATTTATAGAATGTGTGATTCCTGTATACTCACATTGAGATTCTCAAGGAGTTCGTGCACTGTGCTGAGATCCTCCTTGTGTGATCTAAGGGAGGAGATCGGAGCACTGATGGAGTGGTCCGTGTGCAATGAAGATGTCCTTAAAAACCCACACGGGGAGCCGCGCTGGTGTAATGGCTTCGGCGTTGTACTGGCGACCAGGTGTTCATGGTTCAAACCCGGGCGTCGGCGTTTGAAGAAATGTTTACGGCCGGAAATTTGACTGAATAGCCTGAACGGCTCCTGTGATAAACCCTCTGTGGATGGGAAGGAGCGAAGCTCCTGACCGGGTTGGAAGGAAAGTCCTCAGGTTCCCCAGCCTCGCAATGACATGTCATTGGGCCGAAGGGCTGAAAGCCCAAGTGCCGCTGGATAAGAAAAAAAAAAAAAAAAACCCACACGCAAAAAATGTAATTTTGTGCATGAATGGAGCAAGGTTGCTAGTGTGTGACTTGGCTGTGTTTACATTATTGACTTGGGCGTTGGCGTTGTCATTCTTCGTAGAATGAATTATGTTGTGAAGGCGGCCATTTGCAGGATATTATTTTTCACACGTCTTCTTCACCATTTTCTTCTTCTCCTTCAAGTACCATCATACCTCATCACAATTTCATGCCTTCGGTCTCATGCCTTTACTATTGATCCATTCTGTTGTTGACTTATGTCCATGCCATGATGTCAAGCTGTCCTGTACCTTCTCTCTTTGTCTTCCTCTCTCTCTCTTTTCCCTTCAGTCTTACCTGTTGTTGCGATATATCCCAGTTTTCCTCTTATCATAACTGTTACGGCTCTTTTTGCGCACCGCAATGTGTTCATGATATTGAACCATCGCGGTACTCTACGAGAACGTCGCTAGATTAAAATGACGTCAAATGAAATAATTACGTAGACGCGCGTGCAGAGTAACGACAGTTTTGGCAGTGTCTTCACCCAGAATGGCTGCGTTTGTGTCAGCTCTGGCTGATGTGTTTCATGTCCGATGTGTCTTTATTTATAGAAGATATTCCATTGAATGAGTGCCAGAGATGTGCAGTAACCTACAGGAAAGTATCCTGTTGCTTATAGCCTGATAACTGACGATGGTGTTCGTAATAATTAATTCGCGGACTTAGACTACAGACGGCACAGTTTATCCGTTACTTCATGATCTTTGATGGCCCAGTGTAGTTGGCCCGATGGACAGTGTAAAATTATGAATCTCTCTATTAATGTGGAGCTGCTCGTTTGTATGGGTCGTAAATAAACCTAGTGAGATGTCTACAGTATATATCTGCACTCATTCAACTCATCACCACCATCATCTTTCTTTGTTGATCAGTAACACGGACTCGCAGTCGTACAATTTTCAGTATGAATATAATGCACATTTAACACGGAGTGTGTTCAGAGACCATTACAATCGTACAATCAGTATGAATATAGTGCACATTTAACACGGAGTGTGTTCAGAGAGAGAACTGAGAGATTTATTTTTCCCTTAACCAGCGGCACTTGGGCTTTCAGCCCTTCGGCCCAATGACATGTCATTGCGAGGCTGGGGAGCCTGTGGACTTTCCTTCCAATCCGGTCAGAGGGCTTATCTCAGGAGCCGTTCAGGTTATTCAGTCAAAATCTCGGTCGGTGACACTCCATCAAATGCCCACGCCCGGGCTTGAACCTTGAACACCTGATCTCCAGCGCAATGTAGTAACCATTACACCAGCGTGGCTACCAGAACTGAGAGATAAAACCAAGTATATAAGAAAGAAAATTAAGAAGAACAGTACTTGCTTGAGCCTGAATATCTCAGTATCTGGAAACCTGAAGATTTAGAAGAAAACAGAGGAAGAAAGAAGACAGCAAAGAAGAAAGAAGTAAATAATATTAACAATAACAGTTTTTGTAGTTACCTGTGATAGGTTATAATACTTGCGTTCCCCCGCAGCAAAACGAACCAGAGGATCTTACTAAGAAGAAGTAAGACCTAACAACAATTTGTACTCCAAGTCGGCATTGCTGCATTCATGTAGTGCCTTTTAAAACGGGTTTTATTTGTTTGAGAACTAGTATATTTGACAGAAGTACATTACACCGTGACAGAAAAGTCTTTTTTAAATGCTTTTTAGAAAGTGTGATCGACACCGTTCCAAAGTTGCGTATGGTGAATGAAGAAGAGTTTTATAAATTAAAACAAAATATCACACCAATAATTTCTTCACGCACCTTTTTCTAACTATCAAATTCGCGAAAGTTTGAGTCTCACAGCCCTCCCCTTTTTCTCCCCCCCCCCCCCCCCCCCCCTCTTCCCCTATTAAATTTCACACCTTCCCTCATCTGTCTTTTCTATCGGTCTCACAAACCTTGGTAGTGTCAAGATAATAGGGGTAGTTGCACTGGCGTATCTAGGAATTGTCCAAGGGAGGGGCGATACATCAGAATGATAAATCCCTCCCCCCACTTCTTATTTACACATATTATCGACAATTAAAAAGCAAAAAAAAAGAATTTTGGAAAAAAACATTGACTGCTTGATAGTTTTATTATACAGTATCTGAAAAGACATTCATTTTTTTTAAAATATAACTATTTATAACATAATTACATAAAAGTAAGGTACAAAGAGTCAAAATTTAATAAAATTCATACATATTTTATATTATAGCTTAACATCTTTTTATTTTGGATTGGTCGCCCAATACAGAAATTATCTGCCTCCTGTCACAAAGTTCTCTGCTATTGCTGCTCGAATGAAGTCTCCTTCTTTCGTCTGCCTAGCGCCGTCTTTTGTCTCATTGTCTGGTGGTTCCCTTAATTGTCTTTCATTGTCCCTGCGTGGAATTACTTGCAAGCCACGTTCGTAACTTTTCGGCTACCGGGAATATCTCCAGGGCTCGTCATGCTGACGATTTTGCTGCCTGGTGTGCTGCTGAACATTTGCTTACTGCAAAGTTCAGGATGCAAGCAGCGCTAAATACCATCGGTAAATGGGCATCAGAGTGGGGAGTACAGATAAACCTCTCCAAGACAGTAGCAACCTGCTTCTCTCTGTCAAATCGCCAAGAAACGATCAAACTGCAACTAAATGGAAGTGAGCTTCCAATCGAGGAAAATCCAACATACCTGGGAGTCAAGTTGGATAAGAGACTCACCTGGAAGCCGCACATAAATGCAGTAGAACTGAGAGCAATAAGAAAGCTCTCTATTATGAAGAAACTGGCTGGCACAAGTTGGGGGGCAAATACCAACATACTAAAAAAAAGTCTATACAGGCACTATCAGGCCTGTACTTGAATATGGCATGTCAGCCTGGGCCACGGCATCTAAAACAAACACAGAACGTCTAGGGAAAGTACAAAATTCAGGCCTTAGATTAATCACTGGAGGGATGAAGACTTCTCCAATCCAGACAATGGAGAGATACACCAACATCCGCTCTCTGAATGACAGACGTGAGGAAAAGGTATTCACTCACAGTGAGAAGCTTCTACGAATGCCAAGTCATCCAATGCATGCCAAACTCCATAGCTTGACAAAGAACAGGCTGAAAAGAACCAGCTTCATAAACATCTTCAAACATCTGTATCGATGCCATGAAGACCTCCTCCCAAAAACAACCTACTGAGATTGAAATTTTAATTGATTTCATGGAGCAGTCTATCTTTTCTCTTCCAAAATCTTCCACATTCCTTTACTCAGTCCATCCTGTCACTGTTTCACAGTCTTCCCTATGACCCCCTTCTTTTTTTCTTCTCCGAGAACGCTAGTTCAGGTAGTGCTTGTATTAAATTTCGTTAAGCAGGCAATTTAGATTCGCCAGGTAGAGTTTTTGCGAAGACGGGAAAGTGTGTGTTTTTCTTGGTGACATCAATTAACCTGTGCCTCACAGACGACCATCTATTTCCGGTCTAAAATGTATTTATCAGAGAAAATGTAACTTTACTTTACTCTCTTGATGAACACCGTGAAAGCAGCCGAAACTAAAGTTTAAGTACATAAGACTTTTAAAGAATATACACACATCTATAAGAGACATTGTACACAACTGTGTGCAAAGTCAAGTACATGCTTATGAATATTGAATATTCAAGTTCGGACTGTGTGAAACTGAAGTGATTTTGTGCGGTGAGTTATCTCCCAAAATTATTTGTTTAATTATTGCTAAATGATACAAGTGTAATTTGCAGAAGAGGTAGCGGTTGATTATGATAAGAAATATATGTTATGCTATTGGATTTAGTTTTCTTCCATATCTATTATGTACATGTATAACATATGATTAATTTTCTTATATGATTTGCTTATAGTATTTTATTACTGTGCACTATTGCTTGACTTATTAGAAAACAACTCTGTTATAAGTATACATTATGAAAGCTGTTGTTCCTTGCTGAAAGATAATTAAGAATTAATTATTAACTAAAGATACACCAGACTACAAGACAGACTGTTGATTGTGCAAAATAGTAAGACATATTAAGTGTAGAGGAGAAATACTTGACTTGGAAGGATGAGGACAGAACCTGTTAGACAATAGTCACTGAGACATCTTTTACATACAGTGTACTGGACAGTCAAAGTCTTCAGTGGTAAGTGCCTATGCTCTGAGACCAAAAGTCTTCGGGGAGGAACTTAATATATGTAAAATCTCTTTAGACAAGAGATTAATGGTCCCCTTACTTTGTTCTCCAGTGCAGAGTGTCAGTAACATAGGACCTGGCTTCGACCTCCCTCAATTTTGCTGAGCCCAAAAATCAAGAAGGGACAGGGACTGAATCTTCACCCCTGAGTGTGAACCAGACATCCTTGAAGACACTAGTGCCACACAGTGCAGTCAGTCACCACCACGTGCTCTCATCAAGAAGTCACAGCAGAGTGTCCTCTCTGCCTACATCCTACAAGAACTTTACGATAAGTATAATAAAGAGAAAGAAGATCACTGTGGTGGTTTTTTATGTTATGCAATGTTGTTGTTGTTCTTTATTACTATTGTACTGAATGAGGTCAGCTGTGAAGGTCCCTGATTATAACAAATTTTGGGTTGAGTTATCAGGGTACCTTTCTGATACCACCTTATGACTTCAATCAGACCTATTCTTGACTAGTATGTATGATAGCTACGTCTAATGTCAAGGTTTATGCCAGTGTGGTGTGATGGTAAGTAAACACTAACACACACACACACACACACACACACACACACACACACACACACACACACAAACAAATATTAAAGTCTATGATCAAATGAACTAACACCTGGGTTAAATTTTTATATGTAAATATTTTCTATACAATTTTATTGGTCCTGAACCTAGTATTCTTCTGGTCAGGACTTTCAAAATTAAAAGAAATCAATGTATATACATAAAATGCAAATCTTTAACCCAAAGGGACACCTTGTCCAAACATATACTGTTAAAATATACTAATTGTGTTACTAAATTTTTTATATTACTGGTTTCTAACACTGGATGGCTGTTTGGGATTCTTTAATCATCCCCAGTTCTTTAATACACCTTTCAATGTTTAATTCTTTGGGGAATATTTTTATTATGTTATACAAGGGCGCACTAGTCTTTGATGCTGATGAAAAATCGGGTGCCAGATATTATACTTATCTGGCACAACTTGAACTGTCCGTATTCTTGCTGTAAAACGATCACTTTGATACTGGCCCAAAAGTAACAGGGTGGACTCTGTAGACCCCTGTCCCTACTGGAAATGAAAAGACTTCTCAACTGCTTTTCACAGACATCTGGCACCGGGCTAGTGCCAGATAAAAACCCTGTAACAATGAAATAATGCCTCCTTGTTGATATCATACTTAAATTGTTATTTCTACAAATTATAATACATGAGAAATAAAGATCTGGGTCATATCTAATTGACTAACCCAGCGCATCCATTACAAAGTGTACCAGTGTTGTTCACATGTCTCTCCTCTCAAGGCGGCCCTACATCTGCAATAATAATATTAATCTTTCTTTTCTTCCATACAATAGGATAGGTGAGCTGTGTTCATCTGGCCACCTAAGAAAACATTTTTATTTCACAAAACATGTGCATTTTACAAAACTGGCAATGTGTTATAGCATAAATCTACCTCTACGCCCTGCATATATCAGCTAGGGACCTAATTACTTACAGTCGTAATGGCAGTATCTCTCACTCACATTTTAAAACAAAATATATATGAATAATTTCTGCCTTACCATAAATTCAATGAATAAACACAGGTACGTTGATTAGCAGACTTCAGATGGTCCTGCTGGCTGGACTGTGATGCCTTTGGTTTACTTTATATATTTAATTTAATAAGGCAAGTCACACTTCCCAGAATTTCAAACAACCTGTTCGAGGGACTGTATTATACAAATGGCGTCGAGACTTTGAATTTTTTCAATATTATAAAAGGCGTTGGCCAATGAGCGAACGACTACTTTTGAATTTGAAAATAAAAGCAAAAACAGACTTGATTTCTGGACATAATAAGTTTTCTCCTCACTCATTCTTAGATTTCTACTGCTAAAATATATTTTTAGTGTTAAGCCATCCCATAATTTCACTCCCCTTGTCTACCCCTCCTCCAATAGAATACATGTACCCTTTTCTGCCTTTTTCAAGGACGCGTCAAAAAATCAACGTTAGTGAAAGTAAAGACGAGCATGTGTTGGTCTGTCTGTCATAACCAATACCGTCTTTTATCCATATCTTTCTTATTGTCTGTCGGATTTTCTATTTTAAAGCATATTATTTATCAAGAGAAGATAAGCTCTCAAACTAACTAACTTTTATGATCCTAAACCTATTAATAAGGAAGTCCATATTTTTTCCGTATTAGTTTCAATTTCTAACATTACATAAACACGCCATCTCTTTCCCTCTTTTGCGTTTTCCAAAACTGAAACTACTAGTCTGTTACGTCATAAAATGGACTCTTTATCAGCGAAAGCGCTGTCTGTGTGTTTATATATTTTCTCAGTGTGCCTATAGTCCGAAAAAGTATTGGGTTTTGCGGGGTATTTTTAAATTCTACAAAGCTTGCGACAACGTTACCGAACACCTGCCACTGTCTCGTCTCGCACTGTCATCTTGTGTAGCTAGTCCAAGAATCTAACGCTTGACAATTTGTGGCATGTGTTCGCTCTCTCTCTCACTTTTATGCGTTCGTTTATGCCTCCCCTGTTTTATTCTTACTATCTGTCTTGGAACAACTAAGCTTGTTGTTTTCAACATTTTTACCGTTAACCCTTGACGGGCGAGTTATAAAATCCAATACCACAAGCGCGGCAATAAGGTTTCACACTACGTTCTTATCTCAATGCGATGACTGGCGCGGGGAAAGAAGACGCGTTACAACTTTACTATTTCTATTTCTACTCATATTATTTTAACTTTTATACTTATAATTAATAATTTTATCGCTGTATCAATGCACTTTATCACAATCACCACACATACCCACCAAACGCTCAGACTTAGTCAGTGAAGAAAATAAGGCACCCCACTGTGACCTAGATTCCTTCTTTTTTTTCTCAGATTTAAACGTGATTCTTTTCCATATTTCTTTTTCATCAGATGTAAATTAACCCTCTGTAAATGTGATTCCCTTAATAAATAGCATATTGTTTATTTATTTACTACACGTCTGAGTCAATTTTATACTTCTTCTTCTTCTTCTTCGTTCGTCCTGAAAAGGACGGTGGTTGCGTTGTGTCTGTTTGCGCCTAAGCTGTGATATCTGCACCTTTCGGTCGACACATCCGACTTCTGCGCGGCATTTTTTAAGGACCGGGTTTGCCATCCCATTTCGATCCATGCTCGCTCAGCCAGCCTGCACTGCTGCAGACTGTTTCCAGGACCACCACGTGGAGGTGGAGCACGGTCTTGACCAGCTCTGGTTCGCTGGTCCTGACGCAGGCAGTCAAGCTATGAGTCGCTGACTGCATTCACTATTGCTGCATCTTGGGGAATTTGATACAATATCATAAGCCTGTCCAGAGCTCTCTCTTTTTGTGTGATTATTTCCCTTTCTTGTTTACTGTCATCTTTATTGTCGAATTGTCAACCTCGTGTGGTGTATGTTAGTTCTGGAACAAAGTCACGTGGGAGAACAACTTGTCTGATATTCTTACACGGTATTTGATTACCCTTGATTCCAGACAGTTAACCTCTTGGTTTCATATCAAATAACATCACTATTACAGTATTGCAAGAAAATCAATCTATATTCTTACTGTTATAGAGAGCAGTTGACCTGTGTCGACCTTGCTCTCTCCCTTCGCATGACAATTGACTATGAGGAGCCAGACGACTGCCATGGAAATATATCTATCTTCACAGAAGTCCCTGAAATAAAAAAGAAAGGCCACCAGACCCCTCAACAACTAAAAACCTTGGCTCAAGAAATGATTGAAGAAAAGTACAACCCGAAAGAGTGGACACACGCATACACAGATGGATCCGCTGAGGGGGCAGTAAAGAACGGTGGTGGGGGCATTTTTAAAAGATTCCTAAATGGAAAGATCATCCGAAAGGCCTTCCCAACTGGAAAGATCTCCAATTTCAGGGCAGAAGCTATGGCACTACTGCAAGCCCTGAAAATCTTCACCAGACCCGAACAACAACCACCAGCTAAGATAGTAATCTTCACCGACTGCAGATCATTACTGGAATCAATACAAAACACCAGAAATGATAACATGATGAATGAGATCAGATCTGAGCTTAACATCATCCAAAGGTCATCAACCATTGCCCTTCAGTGGTTACCCTCCCATTGTGGAATTGCTGGTAATGAGAAAGCAGATGCTCTATCAAGAAGTGGCAGTAAAATGGAACAATACAGCCATCCATTGCCGTATCGGGAAGCAAAAACCATAATCCACAAGAAGTACAAAAACCAGTGGAAGGAGGAAGGGGATATGTACAGCAGAGATGACCCAATACACCATCTAAACAGATACCAACAGACCACAATGTTCCACCTGAGAACCGGCCACTGCAGATTACTAGGACATCTCTATCGCCTCAAGATATCCCACACAAATGAATGCCCATGCGGAACAGGAATCCAGACCCCAGAACACATTCTCCAGAACTGTCCAACCCACGATGAACCGCGACGTGCGACCTGGCCAAGGGGTGCTGAGCTCCAGCAGAGCTATGGGGCTGCCGCGCCGACCTGGTAAAGACTGTGGACTTCGTCCTGGCGACAGGCCTGCAGATTTAGCATGACTACAAACTGAACGCAGAAGAAGAAGTCCAGTACCAGACATGTTTTAATTCGTCCGACCTAACGATTACTTATATTGAAGTCCTAAGTTGGGAAGGGGAAGTACTGGAGCAGTTGATATGAAATTAGGTCTTTGTTACTGCTACGTCTCTTGTATTGTCACTAGTGATGACTACGTTGGTATGTCGGGCCTACTTTAGTAGCCGACTTACTTCTAAATGGTGATTTGATAACGCGAATGTTACTTTGGGCTGTCGCTTTGTCGCATACAATAGTACGACTAATGGTAATAAGACGAGGTAACGGTAATGATTGGGTCATAACAGCGTGACCAACTGTCAACGAAAATACACTGGACTCGTTGTAGAAATAACTGACGAGACATCTTTATTACAGTAAGACTTTGACATCATGGATACGAAAAATTCATCAGCATGGTTATAGCAGGATATACATAAAAAAAAAGGTAAAGGATCCCGTTACACGCCCATTGAGGCATATTGGGAATATGGTGTTAGGCCCATATTTTCTTGACCATCGGCCCACTAGGGGTGATGTGGTCAGCATCATGCCAGGATATACATGGTAGATAAAAATTCACTACGGACGTTGGCCTACCGCACTAACCGCTGTCGTATTGATATTAGCGGACGCTCTACGACAACGAGTTGGTAGAATGCATGGGTTTACAAAGTGACCATGTTTATAACATTGAGCTTATATTTATAACAAAGATCCGAATATCTGCTAGCGTTGACTGAGCGCACTAGCAGCCGACCTAACTGGTCAAGCTGAAGCTCTGCAGTAACGGTAATGGAGAATACGTATCTGAGGCTAGATTCTTCAACGAGCCGATTCTGGCTAATAATTGGCGAGAAAAGATTCTTGGCATACCTCGCTCAAGAATAACATCATCATATCGTAGATGATCATTATCAACTTCATGGCCGTGTCTCCCCTAGACTTGGTGTTGCGTGATAAATTCTCGCAACATCATTTTATTACAATATCTATTTTATAACGCAAGGGCAACAACTGCTTGAAATTTATAGTTACTTTTCTCGGTAAGCATTTGTCTTCTCGCGTTGGTATCGAATGCAGTTAAGTTTGAGCTGTGGTCTTTTTGCGCTGGACTGCGCATGACTTGTCTTGCTTTTGGTCGATCGGTTTCCGCCCACCACTAGTGGAGTGAGCGATTTGGAATGGCGAAAGAGATGCCTCGTTGAAGAGGGGATCTCCGCTATTTTTTGTTCTGTCAGGGATGTGTAGTCCTCTTATGGATATTTCGTTTATTCGGGATAATACCTCTAGTGTATTTGCACATGCCGGGAGGCGTGATATTTCTGTGTAGTTCATGAAAGCAAGGTAAATTGACTTTTTCATTAACTCTATCGATTTTGGGTCGTGAGCGATTCGATTCATAGCCTGTCTCCGAAAGTCGTCGTCACGAGATGTTTTTTCCCAGCTCACATGTCGCTGCATTGTACTGCATCGGTTGATGCAGGTACCAAGGACCATTACTTGCTACTTTGTTAAATGAACTAGGTTTGGAAAACCTTTATTATCTAGAGGATATTTTTGAGGACATTATTTATACTTCGGCAGACGTGTCTGTCTTGCTGAAGTCAAACTAAGGAGAGTGAACTGATCTCATACATCTGGTTATCTCCTGGCTGTTATAGAAAAGGATGGAGTTTTCCACCTGACTACATTTACAGCACTATGAAATATACCATGCATCTGACTCATCATTGTAATGCTGTCTACCGTCTATTGCTGTATTGAATGTTGCTGTGATAATGACTGTTTGATGTGCCTACACATTTGCGTAACCATTTTGTCACTGTGGCGTCCACAATAAATAATGAAGAAAAACGTCAACGGCTGTTTCAAGAATCATTGACTTTATACGTCGTGAGTTTACTGACGTCCTATGTGGATTACCCTGTTATTTTTGTATGAACATTGTTTTGACTGAACACATCTGCACACTACACAAAACCAGACATGCGGATACCATCCATCATCATATGGCATCACGCATCATTTGGTGGCCATAAGCTGGTTTGATTCTGGTACCAGCAAACACGGGGTCCCTTACCCACTTCATTTTCAACAAGAATTCATCAGCATCCTTCAAGAAATTAACATTCTTCAATACAGTCAACATCTTCAAAATTTTTAAAGTACTCGGCGTTGCCCGGTAAAAGTCAAAATTTCAACTTTTGACGGAAACAAGAATTTGACAGTACCCGGCGTTGTTACATATTGCCGGATAACTCGGACTGCTGTTATCTTTTACGCAAGTCAAGCAAGTTGCTGCTGTCAAGGTTCCAGTGCTGTCGTTTTTGAGAAGGTCAAGTGCCGGTTGAAACGGGTTGTTTTCTGAAGAAGGCCAAGTACCGATTTCCATCAACTTACTTTTGGATTAGAAGGTCAAGTGCCGAAACAACTCAACACACAGTATTTCAGAAGCTCTTGTACCATCGTGTTAGCAGTGGAAGCAGTTCAGATGTGCCATCATCGTTGGAGCTTCGCTCTTTAGGACGTTGATTGACATCCGTTTTTCTGCTGTTCGACGATTGGAAGCCTATAAGTTAAGTGGCCTGTTTGTATGTAAACTGTGCCCTTATACTTCTGCTGAGTCTTCTGTGTATCATCTCATTCTATATGTTATATGTTTATATGTTATTTGTATATTTATATGTTTATATTTCAGCGGGTTCTCGGTTGGGTGGTGTCTCCGTTAGATTATGCCACGTCATAGAGGTCGTCTATTGTGAGCGTTTTCTGTAGGGTTTGCAAACTTCCGATACTGGAATTTGCTAAGCGACTTCTGTTGCTATTTATGTTAGCTGTGATGACATGTTTTAATATTGTTTTCGTTATTATTTCGCATTCTTTAGTTTTGTTTTGATTTGTTTGTATTTGTTAGCCTACTCTTGTCTATAATTTAGTTTCATACAACATTTTTGTTTATACACTGTGGTGTCATGTATTTTGTTTAATTCTATCGTAGATATCGTCACATTTTTTGTGATATTTCATTAATTTCTGCTTTATTTTTAGTTGATTTCTGCGAACGTTTTTGTATTGTTGCTGATCTTTGTTATTGTTTACATTGTTATTGTTTACATTGTTTGCATTGTTTACATTTTCAATGTTTACATTCTGCATGTGTTTACATAGTCATTGTTTACAGTTATAGTAATTAGTTAATGGGCTATGCTAATGCACTGTTACTACTACACTGATGATAAATGAATGATGAATAGTGTCGTGCACTATTTAATGAGAAGTGCACTTATGATCAAGAATTGAGTGCTGATATTTCATATACAAGTTCTTTGATTGGAGACTTGTTTCCCACAGAGACTGGGATAATATAATGTGATGTGAATATACAAGTGCTTAATTAAGACTTGTTACACTTAGGTTTGAAATAAATTAGTTAATTATTTCAGGTTTTGGACTCATATGTTAGACAACATGTCTACATTTGAGCACTTTATTGAGCAGGGTAAATTGCTTGGCAAGACTGGTGATAAGTTAGAAGAATTTGCAACTGCTCGATATGATAAAGCAATGGAAGCTGAACAAAAGAAACTGCAGATGCAGGTGGATGAAAAAAGATTCCAAATGGAAATGGAAAAACAAAAAAGGGAATCAGAAGCTGAGGAGAGAAAACTCCAGCTACAGCTAGAAGCTGAGAATAAAAGACTTGAAAAAGAGGCTGAAAATAAAAGACTTGAAAAAGAGGCTGAAAATAAAAGACTTGAAAAAGAGGCTGAGAATAAAAGACTTGAAAAAGAAGCTGAGAATAAAAGACTTGAGAAAGAAGCTGAAAGACTTCAAATAGAGGCTCAGGCTGAGGAGAGAAGATTACAGAGAGAATCTGATGAGAGGAAAGAGAAAGCAAAAATGGAACATGAAGAAAAGGTCTTAGCTTTAGAGTTGGAAAAATTGAAATTGACGAGCATGAGTAATGGTAATGATTCAAACAAGGGTTCATCTTCTGGTAAGGCTAATAATGATACTTTTAAGATTAAGTTACCAACTTTTAGTCCTTCCAGTGATGACATAATGTTCTATCTGGACAGATTTGAACAAGCATGTACAGCTCATAACATAGACAAAGCAAAATATGTTTATCAGTTATCAGGGATACTGACAGGTAAAGCTCTAAGTATATTAAATATGGTGGATGAACCTGACAAGAACAATTATGAGGTTGTCAGGGCCGCTCTGTTAAAGAAATATCAGCTTAACGAAGACGGCTATCGTCTACAATTTAAAAACATGTTACCTGAAAATGGAGTTGAATTCTCCGAGTTTATTGCAAGAATACGCATTACTTTCTCACGATGGGTTGAACTATCTAAGACGGAAAAAAACTTATGAAGGACTTATGGACTTAATACTTAGAGACAAAGTCATGTCGTCTGTCAATGAGTCTTTCCTTGCTTTCCTTCATGAACGTAAACCTAAAACAATAAAAGAAATGGAAGATTTCTGTTGCCAATACGTAACTGCACCCCCACACATAACCATGGGTAACTCTAAGGTGAAAGAAGGTTTACCAGTTGCTTCGGCAGCTCCGTATGGTCAAAACTTTGCTCGTAGATTCCAACAAAATTTTGATAGAAAGAGCAGCGGTAATTTCTGTCAAAATCATGGAAATCAATTTCATGGTGATTCTTCTTCGAAGAATTGGAGACAACCTGATAGTGGTCGTTACTATCACCCTAATAATTATAGGCATTTCAAAAGAGGATATGGTAATAGAGGTTATTCCTGCCGAAGACCTCAGAACCAAACAAATAGATGTTCGCATCAATGTGAACATGATAGTAATCGTGGAAACTGGAATTCGAACCAGGATAACAATTACAATAGAGACAATAATAACTGCAGAGATAATAATAACTCTGATAACTTCAGAGGTAATAATAGTCGGGGTAGATCTCAACACAAAAAAAAGAGATATCAGCAGGCTAATGCTGTACAACAGGAAACTGAGGGAGCCTGTAATCATGTTGTTGATAGTAAAAACTTTGACGCTGTCACTGGTTCTGCTTTTGACTTTGAGAGAGCAAACAAATGCCCCCAATGCAGTACTTTATTCGAACCGGGTACCATAACTACTTTGAGTTGTGGTCACCCACTTCCCGCTCTTCCTGCTGCTGTTGCGCATGACGGGAGGGGTTCTTTAATTCTACATAAGGGTCTTGTTAATGATACTCCGGTCTCACTACTTTTCGATTCCGGATGCACCACTATTGGTGTTAGACAATCGCTTGTAGATCCATCTTGTGCTACAGGAAGGGTTATTAAATGTGTCACATTTGGCGGCACTCTAGAAAAATATCCTACTGCTGTAATTCGCATTGCCACTCCTTTCTTTACTGGAGATGTGCATGCTTGTCTCTTACCTAATCCTATTGCGGACCTTATTATTGGTCGTATTCACGGAGTTAGGGAGTGTACCCCACAGCAGATTGCTGCTTGGGAAGATAATAACATGCAAGCTACAAATGCAGTAGTTACAAGAGCACAAGCTCTACAAACACCCGAAACTTCACTGAATAGTGATAATGAAGTTGATAGCCAAGATAGTCACTTAGTAATCACTCGTGACTCTTTCATAAAATTGCAAGAAGAAGATCCTTCTTTAAAAAAATTCTTCGTTCTTGCGAAGAAAGGTGATCCGAATCAGGATACAAATAGAAAATCTTGGATTGCAATGAGAAACGGCGTACTTGTACGTATGGTACAAGATTCGACTACGTCGGCACATTCGCAAATTCTTGTTCCCAAGAGCATGAGAGTGCAAATATTACAACATGCTCATGACTCGCAATGTGCTGGACATATGGGTTTTTCCCGTACGAAGTCGAGAGTCCTTGCGGCTTTCTTTTGGCCTTTTGTCAATAAGGACATTCGTATTTACTGCCGATCATGCAAGGTATGTCAGGAGGTCAAATCTAGAGGACCACGACATGCTGCGCCTATCCAGGCTGCTGACATTCCTATTCGGCCGTTTCCAGAAAATGGCCATAGATATTATTGGCCCTTTTAAGGTCAAGTCGGCCAGAGGACATCAGTTTATCCTTACATGTGTCGATATGTGCACACGTTGGCCAGAGGCTATTCCTCTTAAGAGCATATCTACTACAGATATCGCAGATGCTCTTTGGTTGATATTTTTCTCGCTTGGGGTTCCCCAGAGAAATATTGTCAGACCATGGCACTCAACTCATATCTGACACTATGTCACAGGTAATGTCTACCTTACATATTGAACGATCTCTCAGTAGTATCTACCATCCTATGTCTAATGGGTTAGTTGAGCGTCTGAATAGAAACGCTCAAGACTTTGCTTGGTAAGATAACTGAAGATCATCCTCAAGATTGGGACAGGGTTTTACCCGCGGCTCTCTTTGCCTATAGAGAAGTCCCTAATGAACACACAGGATTTTCTCCCTTCGAACTTGTCTTTGGCGCGCGTCCACGCGGCCCTATGTCTTTATTACACGATCTCATCACTGCCGATGATATTAGCGATGAAACTCAATCCTCATATGAGTATGTCATTGCTCTTAGACAAAAGATCATTGAGGCATGTAAGCTAGCAACTGCTTCATCAGAAATTGCTAAAGAGAAGGCAAGGCAGTTTGCTAACAAGAATAGATGTCTACGACAACTTTGTCCAGGTGACAAAGCATTCGTCCTACTCCCCAGTAGGGAAAATAGACTTCTTATTGCATGGAAAGGTCCGTATGCAATAGTCTCTCGGATTTCCGATGTTGACTATGTGGTCGATATTGATGGAAAGCATAAAACTTTCCACATAAACATGCTTTCGGAATTTCACGAACGTCCGGACTATTTGCTGCCTATTTTCCAGGCAACGGATGATGCTCCTGCACCTCACGGTCATTATTCATCCCTGTCTGTCATACAGGATGAGGAAGCTACCTTCTCTGATGTCAACCTTCCCCTTCCAGTGGTTACATTACATTCCACGGAATCTTGGAAAAACGTTTCTGTTTCTCCTAATCTTTCTGGTGACGAACATCGACAAGTCTCGTCGATGTTACAAACATTTCAGGATGTTCTCACTGACATTCCTGGACACACAGATGTCATAGAACATGACATAATTCTTACCGACAATAATCCAATTAGGGTTAGGCCGTATCCTATTCCTATACACTTTCAGTCGCAAGTGGAAAAGGAATTGGATGAAATGATTCAATTAAATATAATTGAACCATCGACTTCACCATATTCTTCTTCCATGGTTATTGTCCGGAAGAAGGATAAGAACATACGAATTTGCGTTGATTATCGCAAATTGAATCAGGTCACAAAGTTCGACGCTGAACCGATGCCTTTGTTAGAAGATCTACTGATTAGACTTTCTAATTCTAGATTCTTCACTAAACTTGACTTGTCTAAAGGTTATTGGCAAGTGCCTTTAGCAGAGCATGCCAAACCTCTTACTGCTTTTTTCTACACCTAGGGGTCTATTTCAATGGAAATGTTATGCCTTTTGGTCTCATGAACGCCCCTGCCACTTTCGTTCGCATGATGCGTCGAATTCTGTCACATCGTTCGGATGTCATCGCATACTTAGATGACATCTGTCTCTTCAGTGATACCTGGGAAGATCACTATTTAGGGTTATATGACTTACTGTCCACTCTACGTGAGAATAATTTGACAGCAAAACCTTCTAAAGCTTTTGTTGGTTTTGGTGAAATCTCTTTCCTGGGTCATCGTGTTGGTCATGGTCTCTTGAAGACAGAAGACCACAATATACTTCCAAAATACTGAACATCTCTGTTCCTAAAACGAAGAAACAAGTTAGGAGTCTCTTAGGTTTAATTCAATTTTATGGGAGATTTTTATTCCAAATTTATCTTCGATCATGGCACCTCTCTCAACATTGTTGAAGAAAGGTTCGCCTAATCTGGTCCGTTGGTCTGAAGAATGCCAATCTTCACTAGACCAAATCAAGAATATATTTTTCTTCTCCTCCCATCTTAAGATTACCTACTCTTGATAGGACTTTTGTTCTTCGGAGTGATGCTTCATCCACTGGGATTTGGAGCAGCACTGATGCAGAGATGCAAGAATATGCAAATACTCTGCATCCTGTTATGTACATTTTCTAGAAAACTAAATGCGGCAGAGAGGAACTACTCGGTTTTTAGACCGTGAGTTGTTAGCGATGGTTTGGTCAATTCTAAAGCTACAAAGATTCCTCCTGGGCGCACATTTCATTCTAGAGACTGATCAGAAAGCTCTTACAGCTATTCAGACTAAGAATTTGAAGAGTTCGAGATCCACTCGATATGCTATAGCTCTTCAACCTTTTCACTTCACGGTACGAGCTATCCGTGGTGCGGATAATGTGATGGCTGACATTTTGTCTAGATGCCCACATGACTCCAACTAATACTTCTGTCCTATATTTCCATATATTACAGAGTCATAACACACCTATATTTCTACAATAGATTAGCACATCTGTACTTACTTTATATGTACACACTATCGTGCTTTGTTGTCATCTTCTTCTGTTCGTTTTTTAAGATGATAGAGGAGGACTGAGTAGTTAATATAAGGGCCGTTAGTTTACTAAACAGCCACAATTATTAATAATGTATTGTACCTTATGAAGCATATTAGTTATTAATTAGCATTATATTGCTTGTACTTTCTCAGAATGTCATTGTTGAGCTGAGGACTTACCTTACTAGTATCAAGCATGACGAGTTCTAGATTGTGTACTTACCCTCGGAATACCAGAGCATATGTCCTGGATCGTCATGTAGTTTAACTTTACTATGTACTTATGTCATTACATGTCAAAGAATGTACTATTTAAATTTTCCTATCAGATTTGTACATCCATTTTTAAATACAATATTAGAGTATGCTGTTTAATGATGATTATAGTAACTTGCATACGTATATTGTGTTTACATGCTAACGTGATGTGTGTTGGTGACACCTCCCCGATGTGAATATTTTTTGAGACATATTTTTTTTTCTGTTGAGGTATATCCTCACCAGACACTCTATAATTAGCCTATTGTTTGGCAATTTAGTTAATTATCAGCGCATAATTCGTGCGTTTTGAGCCGCTTATCGCATGCTCTTTGATATTGAAAAAAAAAAAATATGTTCCACATTTTTTTTTTATCGGGAGGAGGTGGTGATATGTTGCGTGATAAATTCTCGCAACATCGTTTTATTTCAATATCTATTTTATAACGCAAGGGCAACAACTGCTTGAAATTTATAGTCACTTTTCTCGGTAAGCATTTGTCTTCTCGCGTTGGTATCGAATGCAGTTAAGTTGAGCTGTGGTCATTTTGCGCTGGACTGCGCATGACTTGTCTTGCTTTTGGTCGATCGGTTTCCGCCCACCACTAGTGGAGTGAGCGATTTGGAATGGCGAAAGAGATGCCTCGTTGAAGAGGGGATCTCCGCTATTTTTTTTGTTCTGTCAGGGATGTGTAGTCCTCTTATGGATATTTCGTTTATTCGGGATAATACCTCTAGTGTATTTGCACATGCCGGGAGGCGTGATATTTCTGTGTATTTCATGAAAGCAAGGTAAATTGACTTTTTCATTAACTCTATCGATTTTGGGTCGTGAGCGATTTCGATTCATAGCCTGTCTCCGAAAGTCGTCGTCACGAGATGTTTTTTTTCCCAGCTCACATGTCGCTGCTGCATTGTACTGCATCGGTTGATGCATGTACCAAGGACCATTACTTGCTACTTTGTTAAATGAACTAGGTTTGGAAAACCTTTATTATCTAGAGGATATTTTTTGAGGACATTATTTATACTTCGGCAGACGTGTCTGTCTTGCTGAAGTCAAACTAAGGAGAGTGAACTGATCTCATACATCTGGTTATCTCCTGGCTGTTATAGAAAAGGATGGAGTTTTTCACCTGACTACATTTACAGCACTATGAAATATAACATGCATCTGACTCATCATTGTAATGCTGTCGACCGTCTATTGCTGTATTGAATGTTGCTGTGATAATGACTGTTTGATGTGCCTACATATTCGCGTAACCATTTTGTCACTGTGGCGTCCACAATAAATAATGAAGAAAAACGTCAACGGCTGTTTCAAGAATCTGGTGCCCCGATCGTATTCACAATTAACATCTCAAAAAATACCATTGCTGCGCTCAGATGCACGTCTGAAAATCCCAGGGCGTACAAATATGGGGGAAAAGAAGCTTTTTTTTTAAAACATCTATCTGACTCTCTTCTAAGAAAATAAACTCTTTTAACAGTCCGAGATTTGCCTTGTGGACATCCCCTTGGGATCTGCCAATCAGGTAATTTGGTATGAATATGGGTGCTTGTTGTATAATAGACGGATTAAAATGGTTTAACAAGATCACCAACGGAGAGGTGGATGGGGAAGAATCAAGATAATACAACCCGATGAACAGAGATGCCCAAGGAGCAGGCCGCCGTTCATTAGACGATCAATTCGCATTTGATGGTATATTGGTTAATATCATTACAAGGCAGTCTATATTTCTGTAATAACCCAGTTTAAGAGAATTAGAGGGAAAACAAAAAAAACGCATGGATAGTGAGAATTGAACACAGACATGGAAGGGATGAAGAAGTCACGGAAGAGAATGGATGGTATATGCAGAGCCGGATTAAATAAACTCCGGAGGGCCCAAGGCTAATTTAAAATAATTTTGGGGCCAATCTTTCTAAAAGGTAAAACTTGAGAAAAAAAACTACTGGATTTCCTGATAAAATATTTTTTAAGTAATATTAATTAATATGTAATAGAATAAATAAAAGTTTCATTACTGTCAAAGATTGCCCTTGTCCTTGCTTTGCAGTAAGTGGTCCAAAAACAAAAAAAATGGCCAAAACTCAGAGTGGTTCTAAACAGGGTCGTCAAAGGTGTTTACCATTCGCACAAGATTTACTGTGTTGGCAGAGATTTACGTAGATAGAAGTTTAATGGCGCCTTTTATCTGAAGATAAGTTCCATAAAGTCAAGACCCATGCGGCATAGGCTGAGCAAAGGTTAACTTATGGTCCGCGTCGCCTTTTTGTGGAAAGTTTAGCCAATGGTTTTTTATCCCGTATCAAGCTCCCAGTTTGTGTAATCCAACGAAATTCCTCTTATAAAGTAATGGGCTCTATGAGGTTTAGATAATTAGTAGCTATGAATATATAGATGTTATGTTTTAAAGAATCTGCTCAAACGTTTCTGCTATTCATGCATATTAAAAACTAAATCGAATTATGATTGTTAAGCTTTTAAAACATCAATGTATAAATTTACTAATAGAATGTTTATGTCCTTTAACAGTTAAAATAAGGAGGGAATGATAATTTTTGCTGTAAATACCAAGGTTTTCTGTCACGGCGACGTAGGTGATAAGTTTATCAAAGTCCATTGTGCTTTTCCTCGCCTTTTTTACAAGAAAACAACTCTAGTTGAGTCCTGTCGTTCGTGGTTTGCGTCCCACTTCTTGGTGATGAATGAACTTCTCTCACACGAGTTGGCGTTCTAACTTCATACTTTTACTTCGAACCGTCTGATACTGTAACCCACACTAGTCTTGTTGAATCACAACCCCCAAGTTTTTGGAAAACAAGCAATCTCCACGCTACAGGTTAAGAGGACACAGCAATTTAGGTTATATGCTCTCGAACACCTCGGTCTGGAAAATTTTTAATCCCCTTGGATGACGGGTGAACCTGCGAAACACTTGGCCCTGGGAAACCTAAGTAATTCCACTTCGACGGGGGTTTCCTGCTGATACACTTGATCTGGGAAATTTATCCTTATGAACGGGTTGACCGAATTCCTAGCTTTCCAGATTTCGTATTTTAAGTCCTGGTCTCTTAAGTTTTTCAGACTCTATATTTCCATAAAGGCGGGGCTTAGTTTAAGGTTTTTTATGTTTCCCAAATACTTCGATCAGTCATTATAATATAGGAAAAAAAAAATTCTGTCCGATGTCTCACTGGCTTTCTTAGGAATCCGCTAGTTTGAAGTGGCGAACTGTCTGTGTTTTCTGTTCTCCTGATTTCGCTTTATTATATTTCCAGTCTCTAGTCTCAGATCCACAGATGGTCCTTCCGCCAGAGTTTTCCAATGAAATTCAATGTATATCCCGGCGTCAACTTCAACCAATTGAATCACTTTTAGATTAGTGGGTGCGTGGTGTTTAATTTAAAAAATCCCCCCCACCGGGGTTTTGGGGGTTTAAAATATTAAATTTAATAAGTTCCAACGTGTTACCCTTTTCAAAACATGCGGTAATGTATTTTCCGGTGACAACTTGTGTCATTGTACACAAACAACGATGTGACCATTTTTTTGCCTGGCATAATGTCCTTCCTCAAAGATGTCTACCCAGACAGATTTACTGGAGACAATCAGCCAGGGATTGTCCACACAAAAAGCGAAAAACGCAATGGTTACCCTCTGAGTAATCTGCCAGACAAACATACACACCCGCGTCGGCAATAAATACAGACAAATCTTGGGCTCTTTTTAGTTCGATCGGGGAGACCGTATTTGTCACCAGCTCTTTTTCACCGTGGGGTCAAATGATTGGACCGGGACCCAAAGATGGCAGCAAATAGGTAAATGCATTCAGCGACCCATAGCTTGACTGCTTGCGTCAGTGTCACGACACCAGAGCTGACAAGACCCTACTCACCTCCACGTGGTGACCTGGAAATAGGCTCATCACTATATCCATGGCTCATAGAGGTATGTGATCGATGAGGGGAAAGACAAACCTGGTCCCCAAAAAATGCCGTGGATGAAAGGTCGGATGTGCCGGCCGCAAGGCGCATATATCGCAGCCTTCAGGTGTAAACAGACACAAAGCAACTCAACCAACGTCCTTTTCAGGACGAACGAGGCAGAAGAAGAAATGTTAGGTACCGACGATTTTCAAAAGATGGTCAGACTGAGAGAACAGATAGCGTAAACCGTTATAATTACCTGTTATTTTTCGCATTTACCTTGCGAAACGTAAACAATTCTGGGCGTGTAAGTAAGCAGAAATGTCCCGTAGGAAGTAGTGTGTTAGAGAACTATCAACCCTACTAATGCCAACATAGAGTAAAAAAATTAAAAAAGGGCATATTTATGAGCCCAAATTAAAAAAATGATTTGTGAGAAAAATGAAGAAAAAGAAATGGAATACTGGCCGTAGGGAGGAAGGTTGTGAGAGATCACCACAAAAGAGCAATGTCCAGACAGTTCCTGTGACAATTACAGCACCTAATTTTTTTTAAAGGAAAGGGACCCCTGGCTTAGAAAATGTAATTTACAAAAAAAAAACGGTGATGAAATAACGAACTGGCTGGTACACATGCTATTACCCCGCAAGCACTAGCGTCCCCATAGTGCCCGTTGCCGTGTTGCTGTAGAACTATTGCGTTTTAATGACGTCCTTTGCTTTTTTTTTGCAGGGCGCCTGTAATTACGATTGGCCCATAAATGGAGTAGTAAGGCCCCTATCTAGTTGGGCCTAATAAATCCGGCACTGGGCCTGATTACAGGAAGCCTGGCATGCAATGTTAGCGGCATATAGCTTCATAGAACCACATCATGTAAAACAAAATGGCATCTTAAACCACCTCCACAAGAAGCAATAAGAATGTTTGGTGGCCGCTTCCGACCAGAGGACCAGTTACATTTGTTGGCTCCATTCTGCTGTTTATTATTTATTGTTATTTATTCAGAATCTACATCCATTGCACTCCGATCAAACCCTAGGGTGCTCAGTCCACCTCTAGCAACGTCCCGAAGGTTGGGAATGCTATAGGTGCGTATCAAAAAGATCGTCACGATTGACTTCAGAATATCTCCGATATTCCTTGCACTATAAACATGATTTTTTGCATGTGGTCCTTAATTTTCAATGTCCCAAAGTTTTTGTATAAAATTCAAATTATTGCAAGTAGTGTTCTTTCTGCAACGCTAATTCCTTTTGATCTTCTTTAACGAAGTAATTATTTTGTCCTGGAGGAAATAATTTAACCGTAAATGAAGGGAATGTTGCATTATTTTCGCATAGGCGTCTAATACATTCGAATGTGTTATAGGGTTTGGTATGTTTACTGCATGAGTCCTTTTTTTATTTCTTTCGAAAATATTTGAGAAAAAAATAACGGCTACTCGTTTTAAATGTTACATTTTTATACTA
>JAMPIV010007949.1:0-59948 GCA_024509875.1 Oreohelix idahoensis
TGCAAGCATGAGGACACAGAGGAAGAGAAGGAGACCAGCACGAGGAAGGGAGAGGGAGGAGAACAGCACGAGAAAGGAGATGAGGAACAGCAGAGAAGGAGAGCAACAGACACGAGTTGGCTCTTAAAAAAAGCTCTTGAGTTCCAAAGTCGTGGTGCTGCCTCTACCTATAGCAATCGAGAATCTTCTCCTCATTCTTCCTTAACTGACCCTGCTAACACTCAATCTCTTCAACTAAATGCTATGTCTCTCTTGAATCTTTTCCTTGTCCAAATGAGAAGATTGACACATGGTTAGAAAAATTTGAGAAAATTGCAACTCTGTACGGTTTAGAGAGGTCGCGTTGGAATATGAAACTTTCCCAGGCCCTAAAAGGTTCTGCTTATGATGTTTATTCTAAGCTGGAAAGTAGCCAACAAGACGACTACGATGTGTTGAAGAAAGCGTTACTGGAGCGCTTTGAAATGAACGCTCGCAAGTTTTTGCAACTGTTTCGCAACAGCCGGAAAGAGAATTCTGAAACTTTTCACCAGTTCTCATCTCGTCTTAAGGGATATCTAACAAAGTGCCTTGAGCTTTCGCAGCTCCCCTCTACCTATGAAGGTCTTGAGGAACTTGTTCTAACTGAACAAATAAAGAACACTTTGTCTGCTGATACCCGGAGATTTCTCGCTGAGCAGGGGGCAGAAAAACTTGAAGACATTTTGGAAAAGTCTGAGCGTTATCACAATGCGCTGGCTGAACTACCGGCCACAAAGCGGAAACCGACAGAGGAGCATTTTCGAAAACATAACCTAGAGCAATCTTCTCAGGCTTCTAACCTAAACAACCACAGAGAAACTGGACCTCAAAACCCCCCTCCTGAAAAATCCAAGTTCTACAAGAACAAGTACCCCAACCACCCCAAACAGTCTGATCAACCCGACCGCCCTACATGGCAGCGTAGCCAGAAAGGACAAGGTGGCAAAGGGAGAACCCCTGAGCACGGGACATATGATCAGACCGAGCACACCGAGCCGAAACGCATCGGATGCTTATTGACAGTCTCGCAAGGCGGAATTATTGACAGTGATTCCCAACCTCTTGGGGATAGACCCTCAACGCGAGGTATTGTTACTTTGAACGGTTCTCAAACTTCTTGCTTATTTGACACGGGGCTTTCTTACGATTGCATTGTTGCCAGAAACCTGGTTAAACCCGGTCAAGAGACAGCAGAGACCGTCCAACTTTGTGGAGTTCGTAAGAGTGATGCACCTACAGCGCTTCCCATCGCATTGGTGGAGATACACTCTGACTTTGTCAGAGGTGTGATCAAAGCGGCTGTTATGGATGATCCCATCTACCCAGTCATACTTGGCGGGAGATACGTGTGTATTGGGAAACCGGAAGAGCCGATTGTGGCAGCAGTAACTACAAGAGGGCAAACCAAGAAGGAACGGGAGCCTGCGCCTAATTTGTTACCTATGGAACTTAAAGAAGCGCAACAAAAGGATCCTACTTTGGCACCCTGCTTTAGGAAACTGCCCATGGCGAAGGAACCCAAACAGCACGGGGACATTTTTTCTGAGGATGGCGTACTTTATCGGAGAACGGGCAAGCCTGACCAAGGTTACAACCAGCTCCTAGTACCGAAACAGTACAGAAGCCAAATCCTAGAAATGGGGCACTCTCTTCCCTTTAGCGGACATATGGGACAGAACGCCACAAACCAACGTATAACCACTCATTATTGGTGGCCAGGAGTAAACACTGATATTATCAGGTACGTCAAATCCTGTGCCCAGTGCCAACGTGTACCACCCAAGCAACGGACACCCCCAGTCCACATGGGTGAAATGCCAATAATGGGAACACCATTCGAACGGGTTGTGATCGACATTTTAGGGCCTTTCGAAAGGACTAAAAGAAGGAACAGGTTCATCCTGACCTTAGTCGATACATGCACTTTATGGGCAGAAGCTATCCCGCTAACATGCGCAGATGCCAAGCATGTCGCAGAAGCCCTCGTGCAGATTTTCACTCGGTTGGGATTCCCGCAGCAAGTGTTGACGGATAATGGATCTCCATACCGAAACCTGTTGATGGATGAGATCGTTAAGATCTTGAGGACCCAACACATCCACACTAAGCCATATACTCCGGCGGAAATGGGCTCGTGGAACGTGCTAATGGAAACCTCACCATGATGCTAAGTAAGCTGGCACAAGTGAAACCTGAAGATTGGGATCTCTGTATTCCTGCAGCATTATTTGGCTACAGAGAATCTCCTCATACTTCCACAGGATTTCCGCCAGCTACACTCTTATTTGGCAGACCCATTAAGGGCCCGCTTGAAGCCTTACTTCAGTCTCTGACAGACGAGAAGGCGGATGAGACAGTCGTCTCAGCAAGTAAATATGTGTCGGTTTTAAAGGAAAGGTTGAAACTAGGGTGGGACCTAGCAACGACTAACTTTAAGCGAGCTCGCACAAAGCACGCTAACCGATACAGGAAAGTCGCGGAAGAGAGAGAACTGGAAGCAGGAGAGAAAGTTTTGGTGTTACTCCCTACTGAGAACAACCAACTGAAGATCGGATGGCAAGGGCCGTTTACCGTCCTGAAAAAGATTTCTAAGGCTAACTACCAGATCTCTATTGAAGGAAAGGAGAAGGTTTTCCATTTAAATCTCTTAAAGAGATACTTGGAAAAACCAGTGCCAACCTCCGACCATCTCCTGACGATCGCCAAAACTGACGAAGATGATGATAGTGGCAGGGATATTCCACCGCTATCACAGGAAATCTTTCAAAAATGTCAGAAGCGGCGACGCTCTTTCAAGCGCGCATATGAGACATTCCAGGGGAAGGAAACTTTGAGGAGTGGACTTGAGTAGGAATTGGACAGAGATGGAGGGGGAAGATGAGAGGGAAGAGGACAGACACCCCGAAGCTACGGTTATAGGAAATTAAACTCCATAACGTAGACATGGAGTGCTTCCATATCTTAAAGGGGGGAGGCTCTGTCACGTAGGGTTTATATTCATTTAATTTCCTACATCTTCTTCCTATTCGTTCACCCAAATTCTCTCTTTTATTATCTCTGTATTTCATTTTTTTCCTGTATATTTTTCATCCATTCGTTTTGCGAATATTATTTTCATATAATTCGCAAACTTTACCTGTTTTCCCTTCTCATAAACTGAGAATCGCGCTAGGACGATATTACGTAGATGTCAGGGCTGCAGGGCGTCAGAAGGCGTGATAAGTCGGTTCGCTGAACATAGGACGTAGCAAATCGTCTACATTCTCACCGAGCGCGCGAGCTTCTTCTCGGCATTAGTCCCGGTGAGGTGTGATACTTTACATCTGCACCGGTCAGTATCCAGACATTTGTCTGGAAAATCCCAAACTGACACGGCGCTCACTTGGGCCATGGTCAGCTGTAGTGTGAAAACTGCCCTACAATGGAGTCAGGCTGTCTGGGATTTGAAACTGACACGCGTACATCGTGGTCAGTAGGTGACAGTTACGACACGCGTTAAGCGGACGTAAATGTTGGGAGTAGGGGAGATAATTTCGCTTGGCGAAATAAGTTTGGGCCCTTTGTCTGATTTTAAGATATTGGCCAAGTTTGAAACTTTAATTTCATTCTCGCTCATAGACTCCACAGTAGATAGGTCGCTCGAAAAACAGAATAGCTGTTAGCGAAGATCTCAGTTTGTTTCGGCAATTTGTCGAACTTCTAGACTTCCAGAAATATTTTCAGCATTTTTATTCTTAAGTTGTGCGACTACCTGTAATTCTGTGGTTGAGGTAATTAATATGATAGATATATAGATTTTGTGAGTGTTAAAGTGTTAAATCGCTTAATTCATTTTAATCTATTTCTTTAGCGCAGAAGAGAAATAAAGTGGTAGGCTATTATATTTTCTAGGGAAGCATTCAGTGGAAAGCAGACTAAAAATTTAATTTCTAGCTTATAACGGCAATTGTAGCTATTTATGAATTTAATTTAACCGCTAATACTCAGTCGAGTGTATTTTTCTAAACTAACGTATAAACTCTAGAATCGAGCCTCATGAATGATGACGGGATACGCACGTGTTCCTAATTTATGAGGAATGCTGATTTTTTAAATATAACTTACGTCACGGGAAGTTTAAATGATAAGCAAAGCTCTCTGCTTGCAAGTTTAAATGTAAGTTTTAACCAGTACAGATTCTGTTTATTATATTATATGTGTTATTTTTCCTCCACACAGTGAAAGTTTTGGGGTGACCCTAACTTTACCAGCACCTAGTAGTAGTTTCCATACTTGTGAAGAAATAGACAGTCCTTATTTTGAACCACGTGGGTTTTCTCAAGTAACACTGATCTGACGGTGCAAGTTAGACAGAAATACTAATATCCCTATAACGGGTTTTCAAAGACTGTAATGATAAATACTGGACCTTGGAGCCAGCACTTAATTTCTTCTAGAAACTCTATATAATTTGCTGCCTGGTGGCGTGAATATTAACAATCATTTCCCGACTAGATTATATCTTGTGGACAAATCTGTGGTGTGACTAAAGTGAATCCTATACTGAGGGAAGGCACCGACCTGACATTCATCATTTTTTAGAAACCTACGCTATTGACACTGTGCTCTGCTAACTCCCGCGCCTGGAATAATTGTTAGGTGACTTAATCAGACATTTGAACAAATTTGCATACCCAAGTAGTCGTTCCCGGAGACTCCGAGTTAAATACGTCTTTTGGAACTGGGGACTTCTTGGCAGAAGACTGCATTTTTTTTTGAGTCTGTGTGAAGAAAATCTAAAATCGGTGGGTTCCAGGAGGCAGCGAGCAAAGTCGTGAGTACCGGAATGAGAAGCCATGGCGGAATGAATGAGTGTACGCTGGTCTGAGTGATATTTTCACTATTATATCTTTGACACCCTGTTGCTGTCCTAAATTTTTTTTCAATCTGCATAATTTGTTGCTAAGGCTAGAGTTCTTGTGTTTTTGTCTTAGGTTAAATCAGATTTTTTTTCAAACTCTGTGCATATAATTACGAGATAAAACAAAGAAAAAACTCTTAGACTCAAACCCTATGTATCTGTGACTCTGGCGCCATCATCTGTTCTCTTAACGGGGCCGGGCTAAACCTAGAGTTAACACTATAACGGGGCTATCATCCTTGCAACATTTCCTTGATTTTTTATGACTATGTGTATATGTATTTTCCTTGATGTACTTTCTTTGATGTTGTGAGCCGATTTTTCCTGATAATAAAATCGCTCTTGAACTTAATAATCGTGTTTGGTCAGCTCGTTCTAGATAATATATATATCATTGTTATAGTTTTCCCACGTCTGTGTGTTTACCTGTCGTCACGTGTATGTGCGTGCCTGTGAGTGATAGCAATATACGTAATATGTATATTGGTGTAGTCTGTCTGACGCTGTAACAACTGTTGTAGAAGATAGGTGAGAGAGAGAAGAATTCTTTTCGCTTTCAGAGACAGCCACTATATCAAAATCTATCATCTCACGTGTGTGGAAATTCTATTACCTTTCACTAACTCTCACTGAGTCTATCACCTATTCAAACCTATTCAGAAGGGACCAAACCTAGTCTTAATTCTCCTATCGGAAATCTACGACACTCAGCAATATACAAGAGCAAATGAAGAGGTGGACATAATATTTTGGGGACCTTCTCAATAGACCAGCTCCACAAAACCCGCCGGACATCCAGCCAGCAGAAGAAGAGCTACAAATTAACGGTGAAAGACCAACGAAGGAAGAAATAAAGAAAGCCATAAAGCTTCTAAGAGATAGAAAAGCGTCTGGACCTGATGGCATTCCAGCAGAGGCCATCAAAGCAGATATCGACACGGCTACAGAGATGTTATATAAATTACTTGGTAAAGTCTGGGAAAAGGAAGAGATACCAGCAGAATGGAAGGAAGGATATCTGGTTAAGTTGCCTAAGAAGGGAAATCTACAAGACTGCACAAATTATAGAGGAATAATGTTACTATCAGTGCCAGGAAAGGTATTGAACAGGATTATCCTTGAGAGATTAAAGGAGTCCATAGACAAGAAATTGAGAGATGAACAAGCAGGTTTTCGACAAAACAGATCATGTACAGACCAGATAGCCACTTTGAGAATAATAGTTGAACAAAGTCTGGAATGGAATTCACCACTATACATCGGATTTGTGGACTACGAAAAAGCATTTGACAGTGTGGACAGAGAATCACTTTGGAGATTGATGAGGCATTATGGAGTTCCCCTGAAGATCATTAATTTAATAAAGAAAACCTATGAAGACATGACGTGCAGAGTTCTTCATGAAGGACAGCTTACAGAACCATTTGGGATAAGAACAGGAGTGCGACAGGGATGCCCCTTGTCTCCATTTCTTTTCTTGCTGGCAATAGATTGGGTTATGAGATCATCGACAACACACAACAGAAATGGAATCCAGTGGACTCTGACTAAGCAGTTGGATGATCTGGATTTTGCTGATGATTTGGCTCTCCTGTCCCATAACCGTAATCAGATGCAGGACAAATTGAAAACACTCGATGAGAGGTCACAGCAATTGGGTCTGAAAATACACAGGGAAAAGACAAAAATAATGCGAATAAATGCAGGTAATGAAAACAAGGTTGAACTTGAAGAAACGCCAATACAAGATGTAGAATCATACACATATCTTGGCAGTAATATAGACAAAGTTGGAGGGACAGACAGCGATATCAAAATAAGAATACAAAAAAGCAAGAGGAGCTTTCATTGCATTGGGAAATATATGGAGATCAAGAGAAATAGGATCCAACACGAAAATAAGAATCTTCAACTCAAATGTGAAGTCAGTCCTATTGTATGGCTCGGAGACATGGAGAACAACAAAGACAACAACCAAAAAGCTACAGACTTTCATAAATGGGTGCTTGCGTAGAATAGAGGGATTAAAATGGTATGACAAGGTTACCAATGTGGAACTGATGACAAGAACTGGACAAGTGCCAGTGGAACAAGAGATGAGAAGAAGACGATGGCGATGGATAGGACACACACTGAGGAAACCTGTTGATAGCATTACAAGGCAGTCCTTGTTCTGGAACCCCCAGGGCAAGAGAGGCAGAGGAAGACCAAGAAGTACATGGAGAAGAGAGTTGGAAACAGAGGTGAAAATGATGAGGAGAACATGGAAAGAACTTGAGATGATGGCACGTGACAGGAGGACTTGGCATGTGTTTGTTGAAGGCCTATGCTCCTTTGGGAGTGGAGGGTTATGAATCTACTTTTAATAAAGTTTTAAAACGCCGAGTCTAATGTACTAAATATTTTACACAGTTTTACAAATCAAACACTAGCAAGAAACAACACGCTGATCACTGTGTTAATTGTTATTGTTGAACAGAATCGACATCATTGTACTCCGGGCAAACCCATAGGTGCTCAGTCTCCCTCAGTATATGTCAAAGAGTGTAAATGCTAACTTTTCCTGTAGCTCACTGGTTGTATACACTACGGATGCATCTTCTCATAGATCCCATCTCTGCTAGCTATATGTTTGATGCCAAATTCCAACAAAGTCTTATAAACCACGATGATTCATCTATTGCAGTGTCATTTCTCTAACATGCGATCATTAATTGTTCCCAGTATCTCTCTCTTATCCGGATCCAGTGTCCCCACTGTGGGTGCTCTTGATGCTAGTCTGTATCAGCTCTCTCAATACCACGTACCCCTGCGTGACCAGGACAGTAGATTGTGACGCTGGGTCTGACAGAATTTGGCCCTAAGGGTGGGGCTACTATCCCCTTCCCTTTCTTTTTCAATGCTTTGGCACTCTCCTAGAGCTTAAACAACCCCTTCATTCTTTTCTTGATTTTTGGCCCGCCCATTTTATTTATTTTTGGCCTCCTGTGTGGTTAAAAGCGGGGTAACTGTCCCTGGCATTCTTATTGGGACAGAATTACGCCCCTTTTCTTTAATGATGGCAGGGAGAAATAATTGACGCGCCCAAGACTCTCAGTCGAGGTGGGCGGCATATTAATAGAGCTCTTTTGTCCACGAGTCAGACACCCGGCACTCGGTTTTCTGAGAGTGGGCGAAAAAAGTTCCCTGGTCTTTGACAAGCAGGAAACTAGTCACGGGGCTCTGAAAAACTGTTGCATCATATTATACTACGGCAACTCGGGCGACAGAAGTGACTTGGCGACTCGCTCATGGACACCTGCGTTGTTGTGTGACGGTCAAAACAACTTCCCCGTGTCTTTGATGCCAGGGAAGTGAGTTTTCCCTTGCTGGGAATATTTGTAACGCCACCTCGCAAAGTAAGTGGAGTGCCCTTGCTCCACTGGTGTCAACTGCAAACAATTTACGTCGTCTGTATTACAAAGTGCCTTCACATGAGTGACGGGCCTTAGCATAAGTGGATTGATTACCACCATCTTTTAAACTGAGCACCTTCATCACCACCCATTTAGATCCTGGATTCAGAGCCTACGTGTGCATTTGGAGGACTTTGCGTCGGTCCTTGGAATTTCTTTCTTCCAGTGGTGGATTTACAGTGAGGTTATATTTTGTTCACGGATTTGTCAGCAAAAACCGGGAGAAGAGAGGGTTAATACTTCTTCTTATGCTATCCGCCCACAAGCTGTAATTCAAGCGGAATTTTACGCATGTGTGCCAAAGAAGAAGGACTTGTGGGGAGTGCATTCAGACAATTGGATGGAAGGGGAGTGTTGCGTGATAAATTCTCGCAACATCGTTTTATTTCAATATCTGTTTTATAACGCAAGGGCAACAACTGCTTGTAATTTATAGTCACTTTTCTCGGTAAGCATTTGTCTTCTCGCGTTGGTATCGAATGCAGTTAACTTTTGAGCTGTGGTCATTTTTGCGCTGGACTGCGCATGACTTGTCTTGTTGTTTGTCGATCGGTTTCCGCCCACCACTAGTGGGGGTGAGCGATTTGGAATGGCGAAAGAGATGCCTCGTTGAAGAGGGGATCTCCGCTTTCTTTTGTTCTGTCAGGGATGTGTAGTCCTCTTATGGATATTTCGTTTAGTCGAGATAATACCTCTAGTGTTTTCCCACATGTCGGGAGGCGTGATATTTCTGTGTATTTCATGAAAGCAAGGTAAATTGACTTTTTCATTAACTCTATCGATTTTGGGTCGTGAGCGATTTCGATTCATAGCCTGTCTCCGAAAGTCGTCGTCACGAGATGTTCTTTTCCAGCTCACATGTCGCTGCATTGTACTGCATCGGTTGATGCATGTACCAAGGACCATTACTTGCTACTTTGTTAAATGAACTAGGTTTAGAAAACCTTGATTATCTAGAGGATATTTTTGAGGACATTATTTATACTTCGGCAGACGTGTCTGTCTTGCTGAAGTCAAACTAAGGAGAGTGAACTGATCTCATACATCTGGTTATCTCCTGGCTGTTATAGAAAAGGATGGAGTTTTCCACCTGACTACATTTACAGCACTATGAAATATAACATGCATCTGACTCATCATTGTAATGCTGTCTACCGTTTATTGCTGTATTGAATGTTGCTGTGATAATGACTGTTTGATGTGCCTACACATTTGCGTAACCATTTTGTCACTGTGGCGTCCACAATAAATAATGAAGAAAAACGTCAACGGCTGTTTCAAGACTCATTGACTTTATACGTCGTGAGTTTACTGACGTCCTATGTGGATTGCCCTGTTATTGTTGCATGAACATGGTTTTGACTGAACACATCTACACACTACACAAAACCAGACATGCGGATGCCATCCATCATCATATGGCGTCACGCATCATTTGGTGGCCATAAGCTGGTTTGATTCTGGTACTAGCAAACACGGGGTCCCTTACCCACTTCATTTTCAACAAGAATTCATCAGCATCCTTCAAGAAATTAACATTCTTCAATACAGTCAACATCTTCAAAATTTTCAAAGTACTCGGCGTTGCCCGGTAAAAGTCAAAATTTCAACTTTTTGACGGAAACAAGAATTTGACAGTACCCGGCGTTGTTACATGTTGCCGGATAACTCGGACTGCTGTTATCTTTTACGCAAGTCAAGCAAGTTGCTGCTGTCAAGGTTCCAGTGCTGTCGTTTTTTGAGAAGGTCAAGTGCCGGTTGAAACGGGTTGTTTTCTGAAGAAGGCCAAGTACCGATTTCCATCAACTTACTTTTGGATTAGAAGGTCAAGTGCCGAAACAACTCAACACACAGTATGTCAGAAGCTCTTGTACCATCGTGTTAGCAGTGGAAGCAGTTCAGATGTGCCATCATCGTTGGAGCTTCGCTCTTTAGGACGTTGATTGACATCCGTTTTTCTGCTGTTCTACGATTGGAAGCCTTTAAGTTAAGTGGCCTGTTTGTATGTAAACTGTGCCCTTATACTTCTGCTGAGTCTTCTGTGTATCATCTCATTCTATATGTTATATGTCTATATGTTATTTGTATATTTATATGTTTATATTTCAGCGGGTTCTCGGTTGGGTGGTGTCTCCGTTAGATTATGCCACGTCATAGAGGTCGTCTATTGTGAGCGTTTTCTGTAGGGTTTGCAAATTTCCGATACTGGAATTTGCTAAGCGACTTCTGTTGCTATTTATGTTAGTTGTGATGACATGTTTTAATATTGTTGTCGTTATTATTTCGCATTCTTTAGTTTTGTTTGATTTGTTTGTATTTGTTAGCCTACTCTTGTCTATAATTTAGTTTCATACAACATTTTTGTTTATACACTGTGGTGTCATGTATTTTGTTTAATTCTATCGCAGATATCGTCACATTTTTTGTGATATTTCATTAATTTCTGCTTTATTTTTAGTTGATTTCTGCGAAAGTTTTTGTATTGTTGCTGATCTTTGTTATTGTTTACATTGTTATTGTTTACATTGTTTGTATTGTTTACATTTTCAATGTTTACATTCTGCATGTGTTTACATAGTCATTGTTTACAGTTATAGTAATTAGTTAATGGGCTATGCTAATGCACTGTTACTACTATACTGATGATAAATGAATGATGAATAGTGTCGTGCACTATTGAATGAGAAGTGCACTTATGATCAAGATTTGAGTGCTGATATTTCATATACAAGTTCTTTGATTGGAGACTTGTTTCCCACAGAGACTGGGATAATATAAGGTGATGTGAATATACAAGTGCTTAATTAATACTTGTTACACTTAGGTTTGAAATAAATTAGTTAATTATTTCAGGTTTTGGACTCATATGTTAGACAACATGTCTACATTTGAGCACTTTATTGAGCAGGGTAAATTGCTTGGGAAGACTGGTGATAAGTTAGAAGAATTTGCAACTGCTCGATATGATAAAGCAATGGAAGCTGAACAAAAGAAACTGCATATGGAAGCTGAACAAAAGAAACTGCAGATGCAGGTGGATGAAAAGCGATTCCAAATGGAAATGGAAAAACAAAAAAGGGAATCAGAAGCTGAGGAAAGAAAGCTACAGCTAGAGGCTGAGAATAAAAGACTTGAAAAAGAAGCTGAAAACAAAAGACTTGAAAAAGAAGCTGAAAATGAAAGACTTCAAATGCAGGCTCAAGCTGAAGAAAGGAAGTTACAAAGAGAGTCTGATGAGAGGAAAGCAAAAATGGAACATGAAGAAAAACTCTTAGCTTTAGAGTTGGAGAAATTGAAATTGACGAGCATGAGTAATGGTAATGATTCAAACAAGGGTTCATCTTCTGGGAAGGCTAATAATGATACTTTTAAGATTAAGTTACCAACATTTAGTCCTTCCAGTGATGACATAATGTTCTATCTGGACAGATTTGAACAAGCATGTACAGCTCATAACATAGACAAAGCAAAATATGTTTATCAGTTATCAGGGATACTGACAGGTAAAGCTCTAAGTATATTAAATATGGTGGATGAACCTGACAAGAGCAATTATGAGGTTGTCAGGGCCGCTTTGTTAAAGAAATATCAGCTTAACGAAGACGGCTATCGTCTACAATTTAAAAACATGTTACCTGAAAATGGAGTTGAATTCTCCGAGTTTATTGCAAGAATACGCATTACTTTCTCACGATGGGTTGAACTATCTAAGACGGAAAAAACTTATGAAGGACTTATGGACTTAATACTTAGAGACAAAGTCATGTCGTCTGTCAATGAGTCTTTCCTTGCTTTCCTTCATGAACGTAAACCTAAAACAATAAAAGAAATGGAAGATTTCTGTTGCCAATACGTAACTGCGCACCCACACATAACCATGGGTAACTCTAAGGTGAAAGAAGGTTTACCAGTTGCTTCGGCAGCTCCGTATGGTCAAAACTTTGCTCGTAGATCCCAACAAAATTTTGATAGAAAGGGCAGCGGTAATTTCTGTCAAAATCATGGAAATCAATTTCATGGTGATTCTTCTTCGAAGAATTGGAGACAACCTGATAGTGGTCGTTACTATCACCCTAATAATTATAAGCATTTCAAAAGAGGATATGGTAATAGAGGTTATTCCTGCCGAAGACCTCAGAACCAAACAAATAGATGTTCGCATCAATGTGAACATGATAGTAATCGTGGAAACTGGAATTCGAACCAGTATAACAATTACAATAGAGACAATAATAACTGCAGAGATAATAATAACTCTGATAACTTCAGAGGTAATAATAGTCGGGGTAGATCTCAACACAAAAAAAAGAGATATCAGCAGGCTAATGCTGTACAACAGGAAACTGAGGGAGCCTGTAATCATGTTGTTGATAGTAAAAACTTTGACGCTGTCACTAGTTCTGCTTTTGACTTTGAGAGAGCAAACAAATGCCCCCAATGCAGTACTTTATTCGAACCGGGTACCATAACTACTTTGAGTTGTGGTCACCCACTTCCCGCTCTTCCTGCTGCTGTTGCGCATGACGGGAGGGGTTCTTTAATTCTACATAAGGGTCTTGTTAATGATACTCCGGTCTCACTACTTTTCGATTCCGGATTGCACCACTATTGGTGTTAGACAATCGCTTGTAGATCCATCTTGTGCTACAGGAAGGGTTATTAAATGTGTCACATTTGGCGGCACTCTAGAAAAATATCCTACTGCTGTAATTCGCATTGCCACTCCTTTCTTTACTGGAGATGTGCATGCTTGTCTCTTACCTAATCCTATTGCGGACCTTATTATTGGTCGTATTCACGGAGTTAGGGAGTGTACCCCACAGCAGATTGCTGCTTGGGAAGATAATAACATGCAAGCTACAAATGCAGTAGTTACAAGAGCACAAGCTCTACAAACACCCGAAACTTCACTGAATAGTGATAATGAAGTTGATAGCCAAGATAGTCACTTAGTAATTACTCGTGACTCTTTCATAAAATTGCAAGAAGAAGATCCTTCTTTAAAAAAATTCTTCGTTCTTGCGAAGAAAGGTGATCCGAATCAGGATACAAATAGAAAATCTTGGATTGCAATGAGAAACGGCGTACTTGTACGTATGGTACAAGATTCGACTACGTCGGCACATTCGCAAATTCTTGTTCCCAAGAGCATGAGAGTCCAAATATTACAACATGCTCATGACTCGCAATGTGCTGGACATATGGGTTTTGCCCGTACGAAGTCGAGAGTCCTTGCGGCTTTCTTTTGGCCTTTTGTCAATAAGGACATTCGTATTTACTGCCGATCATGCAAGGTATGTCAGGAGGTCAAATCTAGAGGACCACGACATGCTGCGCCTATCCAGGCTGCTGACATTCCTATTCGGCCGTTTCAGAAAATGGCCATAGATATTATTGGCCCTTTTAAGGTCAAGTCGGCCAGAGGACATCAGTTTATCCTTACATGTGTCGATATGTGCACACGTTGGCCAGAGGCTATTCCTCTTAAGAGCATATCTACTACAGATATCGCAGATGCTCTTTGGTTGATATTTTCTCGCTTGGGGTTCCCCAGAGCAATATTGTCAGACCATGGCACTCAACTCATATCTGACACTATGTCACAGGTAATGTCTACCTTACATATTGAACGATCTCTCAGTAGTATCTACCATCCTATGTCTAATGGGTTAGTTGAGCGTCTGAATAGAACGCTCAAGACTTTGCTTGGTAAGATAACTGAAGATCATCCTCAAGATTGGGACAGGGTTTTATCCGCGGCTCTCTTTGCCTATAGAGAAGTCCCTAATGAACACACAGGATTTTCTCCCTTCGAACTTGTCTTTGGCGCGCGTCCACGCGGCCCTATGTCTTTATTACACGATCTCATCACTGCCGATGATATTAGCGATGAAACTCAATCCTCATATGAGTATGTCATTGCTCTTAGACAAAAGATCATTGAGGCATGTAAGCTAGCAACTGCTTCATCAGAAATTGCTAAAGAGAAGGCAAGGCAGTTTGCTAACAAGAATAGATGTCTACGACAACTTTGTCCAGGTGACAAAGCATTCGTCCTACTCCCCAGTAGGGAAAATAGACTTCTTATTGCATGGAAAGGTCCGTATGCAATAGTCTCTCGGATTTCCGATGTTGACTATGTGGTCGATATTGATGGAAAGCATAAAACTTTCCACATAAACATGCTTTCGGAATTTCACGAACGTCCGGACTATTTGCTGCCTATTTTCCAGGCAACGGATGATGCTCCTGCACCTCACGGTCATTATTCATCCCTGTCTGTCATTCAGGATGAGGAAGCTACCTTCTCTGATGTCAACCTTCCCCTTCCAGTGGTTCCATTACATTCCACGGAATCTTGGAAAAACGTTTCTGTTTCTCCTAATCTTTCTGGTGACGAACATCGACAAGTCTCGTCGATGTTACAATCATTTCAGGATGTTCTCACTGACATTCCTGGACACACAGATGTCATAGAACATGACATAATTCTTACCGACAATAATCCAATTAGGGTTAGGCCGTATCCTATTCCTATACACTTTCAGTCGCAAGTGGAAAAGGAATTGGATGAAATGATTCAATTATATTTAATTGAATCATTGACTTCACCATATTCTTCTTCCATGGTTATTGTCCGGAAGAAGGATAAGAACATACGAATTTGCGTTGATTATCGCAAATTGAATCAGGTCACAAAGTTCGACGCTGAACCGATGCCTTTGTTAGAAGATCTACTGATTAGACTTTCTAATTCTAGATTCTTCACTAAACTTGACTTGTCTAAAGGTTATTGGCAAGTGCCTTTAGCAGAGCATGCCA
Organism: Oreohelix idahoensis; assembly: GCA_024509875.1. Classification (NCBI taxonomy): domain Eukaryota; kingdom Metazoa; phylum Mollusca; class Gastropoda; order Stylommatophora; family Oreohelicidae; genus Oreohelix; species Oreohelix idahoensis. The sequence continues at coordinate 15,199 of JAMPIV010007949.1, forward strand.
AACCTCTTACTGCTTTTTCTACACCTAGGGGTCTATTTCAATGGAATGTTATGCCTTTTGGTCTCATGAACGCCCCTGCCACTTTCGTTCGCATGATGCGTCGAATTCTGTCGCATCGTTCGGATGTCGTCGCATACTTAGATGACATCTGTCTCTTCAGTGATACCTGGGAAGATCACTATTTAGGGTTATATGACTTACTGTCCACTCTACGTGAGAATAATTTGACAGCAAAACCTTCTAAAGCTTTTGTTGGTTTTTGGTGAAATCTCTTTCCTGGGTCATCGTGTTGGTCATGGTCTCTTGAAGACAGAAGACCACAATACTTCCAAAATACTGAACATCTCTGTTCCTAAAACGAAGAAACAAGTTAGGAGTCTCTTAGGTTTAATTCAATTTTATGGGAGATTTATTCCAAATTTATCTTCGATCATGGCACCTCTCTCAACATTGTTGAAGAAAGGTTCGCCTAATCTGGTCCGTTGGTCTGAAGAATGCCAATCTTCACTAGACCAAATCAAGAATATATTTTCTTCTCCTCCCATCTTAAGATTACCTACTCTTGATAGGACTTTTGTTCTTCGGAGTGATGCTTCATCCACTGGGATTGGAGCAGCACTGATGCAAGAATATGCAAATACTCTGCATCCTGTTATGTACATTTCTAGAAAACTAAATGCGGCAGAGAGGAACTACTCGGTTTTAGACCGTGAGTTGTTAGCGATGGTTTGGTCAATTCTAAAGCTACAAAGATTCCTCCTGGGCGCACATTTCATTCTAGAGACTGATCAGAAAGCTCTTACAGCTATTCAGACTAAGAATTTGAAGAGTTCGAGATCCACTCGATATGCTATAGCTCTTCAACCTTTTCACTTCACGGTACGAGCTATCCGTGGTGCGGATAATGTGATGGCTGACATTTTGTCTAGATGCCCACATGACTCCAACTAATACTTCTGTCCTATATTTCTATATATTACAGAGTCATAACACACCTATATTTCTACAATAGATTAGCACATCTGTACTTACTTTATATGTACACACTATCGTGCTTTGTTGTCATCTTCTTCTGTTCGTTTTTTTTAAAAATGATAGAGGAGGACTGAGTAGTTAATATAAGGGCCGTTAGTTTACTAAACAGCCACAATTATTAATAATGTATTGTACCTTATGAAGCATATTAGTTATTAATTAGCATTATATTGCTTGTACTTTCTCAGAATGTCATTGTTGAGCTGAGGACTTACCTTACGAGTTCTAGATTGTGTACTTACCCTCGGAATACCAGAGCATATGTCCTGGATCGTCATGTAGTTTAACTTTACTATGTACTTATGTCATTACATGTCAAAGAATGTACTATTTAAATTTTCCTATCAGATTTGTAAATCCATTTTTAAAGACAATATTAGAGTATGCTGTTTAATGATGATTATAGTAACTTGCATACGTATATTGTGTTTACATGCTAACGTGATGTGTGTTGGTGACACCTCCCCGATGTGAATATTTTTTGAGACATATTTATTTTTCTGTTGAGGTATATCCTCACCAGACACTCTATAATTAGCCTACTGTTTGGCAATTTAGTTAATTATCAGCGCATAATTCGTGCGTTTTGAGCCGCTTATCGCTTGCTCTTTGATATTGAAAAAAAAAATATGTTCCACATTTTTTTTTTTATCGGGAGGAGGTGGTGATATGTTGCGTGATAAATTCTCGCAACATCGTTTTATTTCAATATCTGTTTTATAACGCAAGGGCAACAACTGCTTGTAATTTATAGTCACTTTTCTCGGTAAGCATTTGTCTTCTCGCGTTGGTATCGAATGCAGTTAACTTTTGAGCTGTGGTCATTTTTGCGCTGGACTGCGCATGACTTGTCTTGTTGTTTGTCGATCGGTTTCCGCCCACCACTAGTGGGGGTGAGCGATTTGGAATGGCGAAAGAGATGCCTCGTTGAAGAGGGGATCTCCGCTTTCTTTTGTTCTGTCAGGGATGTGTAGTCCTCTTATGGATATTTCGTTTAGTCGAGATAATACCTCTAGTGTTTTCCCACATGTCGGGAGGCGTGATATTTCTGTGTATTTCATGAAAGCAAGGTAAATTGACGTTTTCATTAACTCTATCGATTTTGGGTCGTGAGCGATTTCGATTCATAGCCTGTCTCCGAAAGTCGTCGTCACGAGATGTTCTTTTCCAGCTCACATGTCGCTGCATTGTACTGCATCGGTTGATGCATGTACCAAGGACCATTACTTGCTACTTTGTTAAATGAACTAGGTTTAGAAAACCTTGATTATCTAGAGGATATTTTTGAGGACATTATTTATACTTCGGCAGACGTGTCTGTCTTGCTGAAGTCAAACTAAGGAGAGTGAACTGATCTCATACATCTGGTTATCTCCTGGCTGTTATAGAAAAGGATGGAGTTTTCCACCTGACTACATTTACAGCACTATGAAATATAACATGCATCTGACTCATCATTGTAATGCTGTCTACCGTTTATTGCTGTATTGAATGTTGCTGTGATAATGACTGTTTGATGTGCCTACACATTTGCGTAACCATTTTGTCACTGTGGCGTCCACAATAAATAATGAAGAAAAACGTCAACGGCTGTTTCAAGACTCATTGACTTTATACGTCGTGAGTTTACTGACGTCCTATGTGGATTGCCCTGTTATTGTTGCATGAACATTGTTTTGACTGAACACATCTACACACTACACAAAACCAGACATGCGGATGCCATCCATCATCATATGGCATCACGCATCAGGGAGAGTTGTATGAACTGTGGGACAGGGATATTAAAGTGGAATTTAATAGCTGTGAGGCTGACAAGAAGAAGTTACCAGCTTAATTTTGGGTGTGTAGGGAGTATCTATTTCAGGGTGGCCTGCGAAGGATTAAATTAACATTTACCCAACATTATTAGGGAACATTGGAACTACGTAGACCTGAGAGTCAAGCTCGTTTGATTATTCTATGGTTCTTATTTTCCAGCTTTGTTGTCACAAGATTTTGGGCTAATGCATTGTTTTTGTGTATGATTTGATGCTTTGTAATTTTGACAATTTTATTGTTTCCTTTTATTTGCAATAGTTTTTTTACCCGTAATAAATTAGACTTCTAACTGTGGGTCAGACGCTTTTACTATATGGACTTGTATTTGTTACTATCTGTACTGGTACTTGTTTGTTTGTGGAGTCACTAATGTGTACTAAAGCTTACTCCAATTAATTAAGAGAGAGAGGCAGTGTGACAGTAGTTGAAACATAGTCATTGAGTGGTAGGAGGGAGAGTCAGTATCTGTTCTTTACTCCTTGCAACTATAAGTCTATCCACATTCAACACCATAACTCATCTATCTTCTCAGTCTTCACTCAGTCTTTATTCTTGTCTCAGACGTCCCTCAGACTTTTTGTCTGGTCTCAGGCAGACTCTTAAAAACATAGATCCACACCAGCTCTTGTAGACTCTAAGCTTCTATGAATGTTTTCCATTCACGTCGCAACCAACCACTTTGAACCTTTCGAAGCATAGACTGAGAGTCTGACACAATGACTGCCTTTGTAAATGTAGTTTCAGTTAGCCACCTTAATGCTGCAGTAAAAGCCTCGACCTCCATTCTCATGCTGAAAGTTGTTATCTATGTTCGGCGACGATTCTGCCCTGTAACCTAGCAGAGAAGCCTGAAACTGATTTCTCACCACGGATCACAGACCCATCTGTATAAACAATGGAATCATTATCCCCGGCACGATCATGTATCAGTTGATTAATTTCCAGTTCTGCTTTTCCATTGCCCCAAGTTCTACACCCTCAGCCAAGGCTGATGATGACTTGCTGGTAGTTAATCTAGTTCTCATCTGACATACTCTACTCTTTCCCTTTGAATATATTTTCAACTGTTGCCATCTGCTTGATCGTTGTCTCTTCCTATGCCATCCATGACATCCCTCTCTTTATTCTTACTCCCTTAATGTCAGCTATGTTTCCATGGAGGGGCTGCCGTTTGTCTGTGGTTACTCGCATATAGGCTTTTGCTTGGACCATCGCATATCTGGATCTAATCGACAGTACTCCAAGCATGTACGTCATTGTCACAATTGGGGTATCTCGCGTACAGCCCAAGACTATACGCATCGCTTCATTTTGAATATGTTCTAGTCGTCACATTGTGTTACTGACAGCGTGAGTATTCCCAGTCCATACTAAATGACCGATATAACTAGCTGATGGTAAAGAAGAAATAGTAATCTCTGCTCCAGACGCGCCGCGGCCATTATTTTCAGGGCTGCTCGACCTCTCCTGCATTTCTGTGTGATTTGTTCAACATGGTACTTATACGAGAGCCCGCGATCGAATGTAACTCCAAGGTATTTGAGCTTTTCTTGCCTTTCAATTTTCTGTCCATTGAGAATAATATCTGGAAGGTCTGTTTTCAAATGGAGTTGTACAAGAAGCATCACGTCACGAAGGTCTTGTTGGGATTGACTTTAGAGCCAGTTTCCTCGCACCATTTAGACACCTCCTGCAGTGTCCCATGTATACTATTAACCATTTCTTGTCGGTCAAGAGCCAGTTTTGTAAATGAGTATATCATCAGCAAAAGTCAATGTTCGTGTTAACTGTGTTGATTATAAAATGATACAACTCGAATTGTACGCGCAAGCACCAATTCTCCATTTCCTCTACCTTCCCGCTCTTTTCTGATACGAAATTTAATTAGGTTCAAGTAGAAGTACTATAGTTCGTCCATGGCCTTTGATCGCTGTTTATGCACATCTTGCGGTTTTTTTGGGTAATATTATGAAATTTTGAAGTATATCTATTTTTGTTCAAAGCAGTTAATAGCTCCAATGATTATTGATTGATTTCAAGCTGTAAGATCAGTTTTATATAACATGATCCCTAAAAATACACTTAATGTAGTAAATTTACAAAATGTTTGCGGCACACTTCGATAAGCGCTGCGGCACACCGCTTGAGAAACACTGGCCTAGGGCATCAAATTACATAGCACCGGACCTGTCTAGAAAAAAGGTCCTCGGCTATACTAGAGCGCATATCTAAGTATAAAATACTGTGATCTGTTAGCTGCCTAACTATTCAACTTAAAAGTTCAGCTTGAAACACACAATAGGTATACATCAGCAGAATTCGGCTAAAAGGCAAGCAGTAATAAGTATAACGATGAGGCAGATATACACTAATAAATATAAAACTGAAGGACACAACCAAACATTTAAAACAAACATGCAAAAGAAAGTATACAATATAGGGAAACAATATAACAGTCCAGTTGCCGTATAAGTAAATTAATCGTTTCTACATTTCATCCCATGAATTTCACAATTGTCAATGTCCACCGTGTGTTTCCTATGGGTGCAACAACTCAAAACGGTATCAGATTTTACAACTCTAGAATTACAAAATATTTTTCTGCACAATGATCTAGACTTGAGATTGGAAGAAATGTAAACTAAAAAATTAACGGCACCGTTGACAGACTCCATAGTATAGGTTACGATTAGAATGACAATCAGTACGTTCTGATATATTACACGTAATAAATATTACATCATCAGTGATTATTGTTTTAGCCAGTTTGGCATCTTTGCTTGATAACGTGTGAGATTTCTGTTTGGTACAAGGTCTACCTGATGAGTTTAAATGTCGAAAGATGCTTGAGAATTTGATCTTTGTTATCATATATGCTGCACAGATCGTGTTGGTAATCCCAGCAACAACTGGCAATACACCAGCCAAAAGAGCGTTCTTAACGACATCGAACTGGATCCTACTCTGTGCTTGCCAGAATAGAAGTCGTGTTGAGTTACATCTAAGATCGTACTGCCAGGCCAAACCCTCTGTGAAGTAATCTGGGATTAGCAATATCCCAAAGATAATTGCCACACACGTGACCGCTTTGATAGAACGAGACTTTGTAAACATGATTTTCACGTCAAAAGGAAACATAACGCAAAAGCAGCGCTCAACTGAGAGACACATTGTTATTACTATTGATAGAGAATACAGTTTCTCCCTCGACTGTGATAAACTGTACGTTAATGATAATGGATCAATGAATGTGACATCTGGATGGACGTCGCTAACAAGAACACTAAGTGATGACGTCAAAACCAGTACACAGAAGGCAAAGTCTGTAACGGACAAAGAGAAGAACTGGACAGTAACGCTGTCTTTGATGCCTTGTTTCACGAACACGATCATGTTGATGACATTTGCTACAATCCCAAAGAATGAGATAAATGAGTTTTGCCTCGATCAACAGAGCAAATTTAATTTGGTCCCTGACTGTGTCGCTGACCAGAGGTTGAATATCCGGTGTTGTGCTGTGGAGTATTTCACTATCATTGTTCATTGTTGATGCTAACAAGTTAAAATCTCTAGTTTTATGCGCCTTCGCTGATGAATGTTTCAGCGGCGCAAGCGAAGCTTCCCTCACAAACTAAAATAGCTGTATGCTAGTAGATGTTGAGGAACTTAATGTTTGCGGTTGCAGCGAGGGGTCAGAAGAAGAATTTGAGTGAGGTAACTGCTAAAATCTCAAGAATGAGACTGCACTCAAATCGAACAATCGACGATAACTGTTTAAAACAAAATATTATGTCTCGGATCAGTCTTGATTCAGACTTAATCGAAACAATAAACGGACGCATGTTTGATTAGACATAATTTTATAAAATCCATGCTGAAAAACACCTACATGAAAGCAAAATTGGCTAATAGCATGCTACGGAAGCGTCGGTGTGAATTACACGAAAATGGATCTCTTTAACGTAGATTCACTGTCTAAAAATTATTTCACATTTGCTTCTTAATAACATCGGATATTGAACTATTCGAGATTCCATAAATGCTATAAGTCATGAGCCCAGTTTCTGTTTAACGCTACTGATAACAGAAATGTAAACTAATATTATTAAAAACTGCTTTATCCAACTGTATTTATCTCGTACATTTATTTATTCTTGCAGTTACAGGAAAGGGTGTTCAAACGTCAATGTAAATTATGCAATGTAGAATCCGGTGGTATGATTTCATATAAATTATCAACGAATATCCTTACACTGCCATTTTTAGAAGAACTTACAAAAATAACTGGAATGTTAGACTAAAGATTTACAATTCTTAATAGAATAATAAGACAGCGAAATAAAACATTACAATGACATGACGCGTATGAAATAGATATGATAAACGACTACTTATAGTGTGTGTAATATATTCTCGATTATTTTACATTATTTAAGTGAAATGATAGGGAAAACATTCTGTTTTCCTTTCTTTAATAAGAAGATTTGATAATCTTGAACAAACACCCTTAGAGAAGTGATGAATCATTAGACAAATCTGTTTAGCTAGTTTTGGTTACAAATGTGTAAAACCTTCCCTGATAGTAATACTTTTTTTGACATAATGATTCATAATGGCTTGTGCATTTTATTATAACAACGAGCATTCATATTTCTTCCTCGGTCCATCTCAACAGAGGTTCAGAGCTCCATTTGTTTTCTTTTTTTACGTCTCCTCCAATATTTTCTGTCCTCATTGACCAAGTAGCTGTGCCTTCTACGTCTAGAGCCAGAACATTTGTTCAACCCCTAGTGTGTGCCGGTGGTCAAGATAATGTGTGCCTAACACCTTATTCTCATCATCATCATCTCATCCCGTAACCCGTCATGGGTCGTAGGGGTGCCATGGTGGAAGCATCAAAAGACAGGGTCCTCCACTGCTCTCTATCCTCAGCAATGCGTACAAATACCTTATTCTCAAGATGCCCAAATCTTTTACCTTTACATACATAATAATATTCTGTTGTGTTTAATACGTTTGATAATTATATGTAGTTAATTAAGTTTTTAATTTTAAGACATTTTTGCTTAATTTGTGTACAGCCTTCTGGACCCTGAGAATGAATTGAACTATTTCCTATTAAATCTTACGGTAATTCAATTTCCAATTTTTCGGTTAGCGCAGGAAATTTCAGGAACGAATTAACAGCACTAAGTGGGGGATTGTTGCAGATTGAAATTGTAGAGGTCCGATTGGTTGGGGAAAAAGGAGGGGGGGGGGGGGGGGTCCATGAGGAGTCACATTAAGTGTAGAATTACTATTCCTTCAGGCATGTCGCATGAAGCACTACATGAGAGAGTAAGCGTGGTGCGCTAGCACCTTCACCATGCAAAACGAGCGGCTACAGAGAACACAACTACGAGAGATCACCAAGCACTTTAGCTGCAGTGGTGGCCATAACCTCCGTAAGGAGCATAGAATGAGAAGGAAGAAGAAATAAAACATCAGATGCGTATTTCATAAATACACTTTGTGAGCTAAAGTCAACAGAAGCGGACCACTGCAAGTAATAACATAATCTGAGATAGAAATATTCACGGAGATAAGCACACAGAGATTGAAAAAGGGAGAGAAAGAGGGAGAGAGTTAAGAGGGAGATAATGAGTGAGTGAGTGAGTGAGTGAGTGAGTGAGTGAGTGAGTGAGTGAGTGAGACAGCAAATGAAAACAATGTGCAGAACGATTAATACATTAGCAGGAAAAATCAGTTTAGAGAAAAAAAGTGGAGATGTCGACGGACAAACATTAGATAGCCAGACAGGTAGACAGACATATATAATTTTAGGGACAGACCGACAGGCACACAGGCATATATATAGACAGACGAAAAGGCAGACGGACAGACGGAAGGACGAATAAGCAGACAGACAGAGAGACAGACAGAGAGACAGACAGACAGATAGATAGATATATAGATAGATAGACAGACAGACAGATAGATAGATAGATAGATAGATAGATAGATAGATAGATAGATAGATAGATAATAGATAGGTAGATAGATAGATAGATAGACAGATAGATAAATAGATAGATAGATAGATAGATAGATAGATAGAAAGATAGATAGATAGATAGATAGATAGATAGATAGATAGATAGATAGATAGATAGATAGATAGATAGATAGATAGATAGATAGATAGATAGATAGATAGATAGATAGATAGATAGATTCACGAAACCTAATGACCAACGTTCTTTTTACATTTTTCCCTCAGGGAGCGGAATTGTGCATTCAGTTCATCGACACTACTTTTGTGAACGGATACTTGGTGGTGGGTGGGATCAGAGCCGATCCTAGGGATTTTTCAAGGTGGTGCAATGTCACGGATTGCTTCCCCTTAGCTCTGCAGTAGATGTCCACCAGTGGGCAACGCTAAAGAGTGACTTATATGGGTCTTCAAAGGTGTCTACCTTCGCACAAGATTACTCTTGGCAGAGTTGTAGATAGAAGGATAATGTAGCTTCTATCTCAAGATGTTTTCAGAAGTCAAGAACAATGCTGGTTAGGGCAGAGCACTATTAAGTTATATCTGATCAGTCTCCTATCGTGAAGAATTAAGCAATGGTTTTAGAGTTTTGTTTCCTTAATAAAACTTAGCTGGTCTAAGGGAGTCCTTCAGCCGTGGTTTCGTCAATTCTTCCGTGATGCAAGTTCTTCTCAACACAACTCGTCCAATGTAGGCGGTTAGTGTTGATTCCCTACTTTTACCTCACAAAGGGGTCGGACTGGCTCAGATATATGGCGTGCGCCTCGTATTCAAGAGGCACCAGGTTCGAATACCAGTTGAAGGATAAAAATTGAAAATTTTTTTGCCAGAACCAGTGGGTCCTAATTACGTAAATACTTCCTCCCTGGTCTCATAGGTAGTGAGATCGGATGCCTAGCGTTCTCGGATAAGGGAGAAAAAATAGGAGGTCCCGTGTGCAAGTAGCGCACGTTAAAAAATCCCACAGCAGTTCAAAATCGTAAAGAGTAGCAAAAACAGGCCACTGCCCTGGCAATATATTTAAAAATTAGGAATCATACCCACCACAAAAATATTTATAGAATGTGAGATTCCTATACATTATATACAAATTGGGATTCTCGCTGGTGCTACGGAGTTCGTGCACTGCGCTGAGATTCTCCTTGTGTGATCTAAGGGAGCAGATCGGAGCATTGATGGCGTTGTCCTTGTGCAATGAAAATAGTCCTTGAAAACCTAAACCAAACCTCACAACTTGGGACGTCGAAACTTTATTCTTGCAGCTTCGTACCACGAACTGTCTGATAGATTCGTTCCACCATCTTAAAACAAAATAAAAAGAACAAATGCCTCTGCTAAGTACATTCGTGGGCTGCAAATTACCAGGCGCATTGTCTCCTGTTCACCCACCAATGTTAGCCTTTCTGAATAATTAAATTCTTGAGTACACACAGCGTAACTCAGGGAAAAGGAATATAAATCACCAGATTGTACTTTTAGACCAACTTGCAGGAAAGACACGGTGTCTTGAATTGTTGTCCATTGTTAATGTGGGGAGGCTTAAATAAAGAAGGGAGTGTGTTATCTTTATTACACCTGCAGTACCTCGCCCGATTTAGTCGCTCAAGTTGATACCCCTTTAAATAGTGATTCGTAGAGGACGTAATAGAAAGTTTATTTTTGATTTGTTAAAATATATTTTGAAAGGCAAGATTAAAGAAGAAATGTCTGTACATTTGTAAAACGTGTTGTGAAAATGAAGCTGTCAGGTTTCAGTCCATTTACTTTTTTTTGACTTCTCCCCATGCCATATGTTTACTCATTACTCCACTACGTCTTAAGCAATGCATCCAGTTAAATAACAACAGGAGAAATAGTGCCATAATCAGGTTTTTAGAAATAGCCACCTGTAACGCTTACGTTTTGAACAAATTGACAAGACCAGTTGGAGTTGGAAAATCGCAGCTTACGTTAAAGTTGTTCAAACAAACACTGATCAGAGAATTATGTGCTTCGGCGGCATACTCAATGCCTGAAATCAGCGCCATGTTAAATCCTCCTGTCACGAGAGGGTTGCTTGTTATTGAAATTATAAAGTATCATGGACACAAAGTTGTATCAGGTGATACCAGAATAGTGCCAGATAAGGGTCTGGTCTTGTAAGTAATACCTCCTTCTCTGAATAGAGTAAGGGTGTATGGACATCAAAGGTAGGATCAAGCTGAATGAGTTCCTAGAGAAGATGGTAATGTATTACTCTAAGTTCCTACATGTTCCTCTCAAGATCCTCCTCTGTTAATATTACTAGCTCTGCTATGGGTATTAACTAAACTATCTACCAACAAGAACTATAACTTAATTTAAATAATTTAATTAAGTCTGCTGGTAAATATTTACCATTTATTTTTACAGGTTTTTCTTTTCTGTTTGCAAATCTTTCAAGGAAATCAAATTTTAATTACACCATTTAAATAAATAAAACATTTGAAAATAGTTCAAAAGTATCAAAGGTAACTAAAGTTGTAGAAAGTTCTTCTCTCTTGGTTGAACTCACTCTGTTTGTAGTATATGTATATATTAAGACCTATTGTTAATGTTAAAATGATTGTTTATACTGGCTATAACCATGCCCAAATAGATATCATCATTAGATACTACTATTTTGAATAGTGGTTTGACTGAGTACTCCGAACAGTAGCCTTGTTTGGCCACTTATCTGGTAAACTGAAGCCTATCACACTTCTGACATGGAAGGAAAAAATCACATGAGATTCCTCCAGGCAGTGGATACTTGGTGGCTGTCCCTCTGAACATTAAGGGCACTCGCACCAATAGTTACTGCAGTAGTGACTGACTCTTTAAAGTATACTTGGATGACAGGATATAACCCTCAAGTACATACAGTCAAGCTGTTAATGGTCACGCAGTCTGCTCTCAGATGCAGATGGCAAAAGAAGTCTCTCTCTGACAGAACTGGAGCTCTCGCTGTATTTGAATGTTTATTTTGGCCTGCTTTTCATTTAGGGCACGTCCTATATATAGGCCAAGGCCGAACGACAGAGGGAGCGTTACTGCCAAAGTGTGTTTGCATTCCGAAATATAGGCACACATTTGTCCAGATGTGCAAATTTGAAAAACTAGTAATCTACATATCCTCCTTATTCCTAGACCGATTTCCTTCATCTTAGGTTTAAAATACTCTCTGTATTATTCTTTCTCTATTTCGATATTGTCTTTTATTATCATACTACCGTCTTTTCCTAGGCGTAACCTAAACAGCAACATTTTTGACTTGCCTGATGTCTCTATGCATTCCACTCGAGATTTCTCCATTATTATATTACTTCCCGTGGAAATTTTTGCACACTCTATTAATTGAACATTCCTATTAGTGAATTCTTGACCTCTGCCATGCTGTACTTTGCTCATAAGTCTGTAGCTTACCTCCAATTGAATCAAGGTTACGCGCATTTGAGCTCGCCATGTTAGGCTAGTACGTTTGTAAACACGATACATGAAGGTGCGATTCCATTGGTCCGTCAAGGATATACTGTCATAAAGTCCGGCGTGCCGTTTGGTCAGAATAACGTGTTGTGAAACAGACCTCACGACACCTCCAAGGCCAAGTAATTTATCAGATAACCCACTGGAAAGACTGTATAACAGCAAAAAGAAGCTAACAGGGAAGTACAAGAAAACAAGTTGCCTCATAAAAGACAAGAATGGAAAACTGCTCAACAATATACAAGAGCAAATGAAGCGGTGAACGGAATATTTTGAAGACCTTCTCAATAAACCAGCTCCACAAAAACCCCCAGACATCCACCCAGCAGAAGAAGAGCCACAAATTAACCGTGAAATACCAACGAAGGAAGAAATAAAGAAAGCCATAAAGCTTCTAAGAGATGGAAAAGCGTCTAGACCTGATGGCATTTCAGCAGAGGCCATCAAAACAGATATCAACACGGCGACAGAGATGTTATATAAATTACTTGGTAAAGTCTGGGAAAAGGAAGAGATTCCAGCAGAATGAAAGGAAGGATAACAGGTTAAGTTGCCTAAGAAGGGAAATTTATAAGAGTGCACAAATTATAGAGGAATAATGTTACTATCAGTGCCAGGAAAAATATTAAACAGGATTATCCTTGAAAGATTAAGAGTCCATAGACAAGAAAATGAGAGATGAACAAGCAGGTTTTCGACAAAACAGATCCTGTACAGACCAGACAGCCACTTTGAGAACAATTGTTGACCAAAGTCTGGAATGGAATTCACCACTATATATCGGATTTGTGGACTATGAAAGGTATTTGACAGTGTAGACAATCCCTTTGGAAATTGATGAGGCATTATGGAGTTCCCCTGAAGATCATTAATTTAATAAAGAAAACATATGAAGACATGACATGCAGAGTTCTTCATGAAGGACAGCTTACAGAACCGTTTGGGATAAGAACTGGAGTGCGACAGGGATGCCTCTTGTCTCCATTTCTTTTCTGTACTAGCAATAGACTGATTTATGAGAACATCGACAACACACAACAGAAATAAAATCCTGTGGACTCTGACTAAGTAGTTGGATGATCTGGATTTTGCTGATGACTTGGCTCTTCTGTCCCATAACCGTAATCAGATGCAGGACAAATTGAAAACACTTAGTGAGAGGTCACAGCAATTGGATTTGAAAATACACAGGGAACAGACAAAAATAATGAGAATAAATGAAAATATGATAACAGGGTTGAACTTGAAGAAACACCGATACAAGATGTAGAATCGGTCACATATCTTGGCAGCAGTATAGACAAAGTTGGAGGGACAGACAGTGATTTCAAAATAAGAGTACTTGTGATGAATTTACCATGATACAACGTTAAAATATCTCCAAATTTAACGATAAAATGTAGGGTTAAAAAAAATGCGTAAGATACTAGGAGACATGCTCGCCCATGCCAGCCTTTCCCACCGCCATTTAAAACTAACAAGTTAGACGTGCAGACAAAACGTTTACCCTTTGTAGACGGGAGAGAACGGAGGACACCAAAAGGAAAAATATGACTGAACACGTGTTTGAAGATCGCAAGGCTAAAAGACGCACTTGGTAAGAAAAAAGAAAAAAAATTCACGTCACTAGTTGACAGAGGGTAAGGAAATGGACAAAAAAAACGACTTTAGCTCGTGTCAGAAACAGTCATTTCTTGGACTTTTACGATACTTGATTGTTATTTGAATTCAGCGGCAAAACGCCGCGGAGAAGGTTCTCGAACATATTTCAAAAAAAACAACTAACCTTGAAAAAGTAACTTTTTCTTAATAATAATGTTAGGAATATAAAACCTAGCTAATTTGATAGCCCGTCTTGAGCAGAGAAATAATTTACTTTAAATTATACAGACGGATAGATAATAAGGAAGATATTGACAAAAGACTGTGTTGTTCATATCAGACGAGCGACTGCACTGTTAAAAAATGTCACTATAGTTTCAAAATTTGCGGCCTTGAGACTCAAGTGCTAAAATCGAGCTGTAATTAAAGAGAGGGGAAATGGTGGAGAATTGTGGCTTGTCGTAAAAATTAACAGTGATACAACGTCAAAATATCTCCAATGATACAACGTAGGGATAAAAAACCAATGCGTAAGCTGCTGGAATACATGATCGCCCGCGCCGCGGGTCATCAGGTGTTAGACTTGAAGGCAAAACGGAACGAGGATCAAAAGACAAAAATCTGACTGAACGCGTACTTGAACTAGCGAGGTTAATGGACGCAAATTGGTGGGGCAAGGAGGAAAAGTCACGTTTCCCCCCCCCCCCCAAGTTGACATAAAGTAAGGAATTCGACAGAAGGGACCTTGGATATGATACGCCACAGTCGTTTATTGGACGCTTTTGCGATACCAAGCCTTTTATTTGAATTCAGCGGCAAACGCAGATGCTTGAAAGATTACAAAATTCAAAAAGTAACTTTTTCTTAATATTAATGTTAGGAACATAAAAATTAGCTGGCCGGATGGCCCATTCTGAGCAGTGAAATAATATACTTTCATTTATACAGACGGACAGATAATAAGAAAGATAATGACAAAAGACGGGGTTGTTCACATCAGCGAAAGACTGCATTGAATCAAACATGCCACTATTTGCACAAAAATCGCAACCTTGAGACTCAAGTGTTCAAATCTAGTTAGAATGCAAGAGAGGGGGGAGTAGCGGACAGTAGTGGCTAAAAAATAACTTAGGAGGCAGGTTCGTGCAGTTTTACATGTGTTAGTCCAAAAAAACAAGTGAAATTGTGGGAAAAAGATAAATTGTGACCGACGTACATTTTAAAAATTGAGATGTACTTTTGACTTTTTTGGGAAAAGATAAAATGTGACGGACGTACATTTGAGAAAAAAAGATGTAATTTTGACTTTATTTTCAAATTTTGAATTGAAAAGCTTGGTCTTCTGATCTGATTGGCCAACGCATTTTATATTAGCGGGATAGAGACGCACATTTTTGCCATTCGACATAAGTCTGTCCAGTAACACAGTCATTAATTGTAGTTGTGATTTCCCAGAAATAATACATAATATTCAGTGGGACACCATACTATAGCCAGCAGCTCAGCAGAGTTTTGCTAGCACTTATTTACTGTGTACTATATTCATATTTCTGGTAAGACTGAAATTAATTCTTTGTACCTTTTAATATTTGTTTAAGGTTCGAGTGATTTGATACTGCAATAGCATAATCTGTTCCTTACAACAGGTAAGGGTTCGCTCTAGACCCCCCGCCCCAGTTCAGGGTCTAGAGACAAATAAAATACATAAACTCCAGCAAGGATTAGGAAGGACAGATCAAGTGTTGAGATCAATGAAACATATTACCTATCCTATTTTAGGGGAGGAAACTAATAAACATATTTCAGAATCTGTAGTCTGGGAGAACCTATCTGATGTGAAACCACCATGGTAAAATGTGCTGTATGATCAGAGAGATCTGACCTGTCTATATGGTGTTGTTGTTGTGTAGTGTTGTGTCCAGACATGGTTAGAGAATGGAATTTTGACACATAGCCAATACTTTGATTGCAGAGCTGTGAGTTTCAGTTGGCACCAAGGTGGTGTCAAACGAGTTGTTGATTTTACCCGAGTGGATCCGTGCAGTAACCTTGTGTCAGAGCAGCCTATTATTGCCCCCAAGCACGGAGAGGTGGGGCCACCAGACCACTACTATTGCCCCCAAACACGGAGAGGTGGGGCCACCAGATCTCAGCACAAGAGCTACATCTTCAAAGTTGAGTGAGCCTCTGGTCTGCTGAGAATTCACCAACTCAATATAGTTACTAACAATCCCATACAATTCCTGCAATTTACTGGACACTGTGTAGTCAATATAGACTGGAGTGATGAGGCCACCCCAACAGCACAACCATTAAACGGTCTCCCAAATTAGATGACTACTATAAACATTAATAAAACTAAATAGTGTAGTAACATACATATGTACACTCTTGCATTTATTATGTAATATTCCATGCATTTTTTTCATAATTTCTAAATCTTTTATAAGTTCTGGTCAAAATAAAACTTGATCCAGAACAAAATAAATGTAAGAAAATTTCTATCAAAAATTTTACACACTTGAGTTAGTTCAGTGTATTATAACATTTGTTAATATTATTAGACTTAGTAAATATCTGTGTGTGTGTCTATAACTATCACACCACATTACATATCATTACCCTAGACATTTAACGTAGCCACATTCATTAGAACACAAAAAAAGATAAGTGTGAGGTCGTAGTGGTAGCGAGAAGGGCCTTCTGACAATTCACAGTTACATATTATCTCAGGAGCCTTCACAGCTGACCTCATGCATCACACGTAGTACCATCACCATCATACAATACCATCAAACCCACTACATGGCTAAAAATAACTTTGGAGGCAGAAGTGTGTAGGGTACTGCATGGAGGGGTCCAAGAACCAAGCGTGTTTTTTGTATGAAAAACAAGTAGAGACAGACGGACCAACAGACAGTAATACATACTTGACTGAGAGCTGACTGAAATTTGACTTTTGGTTGTAGATTTGAAAGTTGGGGGGGGGGGGGAGTCGTGATTGGATGAATGAAATCATATTGGCAGGGCAGAGATGCGCATTTTTGCCATTCGTTACAAAACTGTCCAGAGACACAGTAGTGTAGTACCTGTGGTGTTGTTTCCAGAAGATAATACATAATTTTTAGTGGGATCCCATCAGATACACAGCAGCTCAGCTGAGTTTTGCTAGCATTTAACTGTGTTCTCAATTCTGAATTGTGAGTTTCTGTTTGGCACCGAAGAGGTGCCGAATGCTGTTGTAATATACAAAAGCGTGGACCAGTGCAGTCTAACATTGTGTCAGAGCAGCCGTATATTGCCCCCAGCACGGAGAGGAGGGGCCACCAGACTCCTGTACAGGATCGACGCAGTCGAGATAAGTGAGATCTGGCCTGCTGGAAGTTCACCAACTGATTTACCAACGAATTTATCAACTAATTTATCAACTAATTCACCATCAAATAAAGACATACCATTGTGGGAAAATAAACCATGTATTCATCCCATAAGTCAATGGACAATGTTTGGTAGTCATAGACTGGGCGTGATGATACCACCCCAACAGTACATTTAGTAATAGTCTCCTGGGACAATCTAATATAATTAATATTAACTAGACTTATAACATACCTTTGTAATCACATTCCATTTTATTATGTCATATAATTATGCATTCCATTTATAACTCCATAATATTTCATATGTTCTGACCAACAAACGTTTGGATCAGAACAAATAAATTTGCCAAAAGATTTAATATTTAAAACTAAAACAGCCTGAGTTAGTTCAGTGTGTTACATCATATTATTATTATTATTAGACTTATTAAATATCTGGGTGTGTGTGGGTAATCTACTACAACACATTACATATCAGTACCCTAGACTTTTAACGTAGCTACATTCATTAGTAAAAAAGATATGTTTGAGGTCGTAAGTGGTAGTAGGTAACATCTCAACCATACAATACCATCAAAAACACTACAGTACTGTTATGATTAAATTTCATAACGATTGTGTCGATATCATTAGGTAGATCGACAGGGCTCCGTGTTTGTTTATTTTATATGGAGTCATTTATTAATACAGGAAGTGACGTCATGCCTCTATTGTAAATCTGGCAGACGTGAAACTAAGAATGCAGAAGTGCAGAGATCGTCTGCAAGGACTTCCACCATTGTGTGTCATGGCGAGTGGACGAATTTGTTTGAGCTCCTAAATACATCGATTGTACATCCCTATGTTATTCCATCACTAGTACATCAGTGAGGTGTATCTAGTATCTTCATTTAAAGGGAGTATAACTTCTCAGTGTCGAGTGTGCATGGATATTAATAAAAATTGTTAAAATTGAAAACACGGCGTTCCAGATATGAACGGACTGCACAAAGTTTTATCGACGACTGCATATAATATGCCCTTCGTATACTGAACTAATATGTTTTCAATTTGGAGCATCGTGACGTTTAAATAAATATGTATACTGTCCACTTCGTCTATTGTGGCTCAAATGAGGATGATTGATGAGGCTGGTTTCGGTGTCTAGATGTTTGCTACCCTAGAAGTGAGCTTGGCCTACAGAAACCATCCTGTAATTATATATAGTAACATTATCAAGATAAAAGACACGTAACAACTGATAGATTTGGGACCAAGCCGGGATCTGAAACAAATTATCTCCTAGTGATGTCTCATAAATTTTTCAAGTCGGTGGACTACATCTTTTGCATGTGCAGAATATTTTTCAAGATGGCGGTGTCGGTCGTCTGCAAGTCAGAATCCTAGGACTACCTTTTAACTGCACTGAATTTTAATCGTCTTTTCCTGAGGCAGAGGCTGATGCCAGGACGATTTTTGTTGCATGAAAAAGCAGATAAGTAAATTTATTGATTCATGCAGTGTGAGGCTTGAAGAATCTCTCATACATTTATTTTCCTACCTTGTTTAATCATTGGTATTTTCTTTGGTTGGCTCTTTCACTGTTATTCTGTAATGTTGTTGGTACCTCTATTTTTTTTGCTCATAAAATAACATCTATAATTTGATGCAGTTGATTGATTTTGAGTGGTGAAATAAATAATTGTTGCTACTATTGCTCACTTATTATTTAAATTATTATTGGAGAATTTGGAGTCACAATAATTGTGAATTATGGCTACCTTGGAATATTTTGCCAAGCTTGGAAAGGAGTTTGGTATGGATGGTGAGGCTTTAAAAACGCATGCATCCACTGAGCTTGCAAAAGAAGTAAAGAGGTCAGAAGAAGTGGCAAGAGATCAGAGAATCTTAGCTAAGGAGAAGAGAGATGAGGATTTAGCTAAGAAGAGAAGACAAGAAGAATTAGCTGATCTGGCGTTTGCGGGTTGAAGTCACTGCCCATGTCTCGCATCCATACGTCAAGACTGGGACATAAGTGGAGCTGTGTACAGCCATCTTCGTCTTCTTATCAGCTTCTTTTTTGCTGAAGAATTTTAGATGTATGGCCTGAAAAAGTCTCCCAACTGCTGCTCTTAGGGTAGCCACCTCTTCCTTGATGCCTCCCTTCCGGTCTTTGACAGCTACGAAGTATTTAAAGTAGTTGACCTGCTCCGCGACCTGTTCTCCCATCTTAATCTGAAGTCTTCTTTCTTATCGTGATATCACCATGGTTTTTGTTTACGAGCTGCTTATGATCATCCGTCTCGTCTCCAGCTCTTCCTTCCAGATTTGCATGTTGGATTCAAGATGTGCCTCTGATTTAGCAATTAGGGCAACATCATCAGCAAATGCCAGTTCTGAAATACATGCCCGTCTCATCTTCTAGTACCCCACTGAATACTTTCATGTCCTCTCCTTACATGACTTGATGACATCATCCATGAGGAGTAGGTAGGCCAACAACCAAAAAGCCACAGACTTTCATAAATGGGTGCTTGCGTAGAATAGAGGGATTAAAATGGTAAGACAAGGTTACCAACGTGGAACTGAGGACAAGAACTAGACAAGTGCCAGTGGAACAAGAGTTGATAAGAAGACGCTGGCAATGGAAAGGACACACACTGAGGAAACCTGTTGATAGCATTAAAAGGCAGTCTTTGTTCTGGAACCCCAGGGCAAGAAAGGCAGAGGTAGACCAAGAAGCCCATGGAAAAGAGAGCTGGAAACTGAGTTGAAAATGATGAGCAGAACGTGGAAAGAACTTGAGATGATGGCACGTTATAGGAGGACTTGGCATGAGTTTGTTAAAGGGCTATGCTCCTTTGGGAGTGGAGGGTTATGAATGAATGAATTGGAAAGACTGGAGGATGCAAAACATATAATGCAAAGAAGCACTAAGTTCAATAGGTGTAAAGTTTGCAGTACACCTGACGACAGGAAAAGGACAAGCTATTATAGTGCAGGATGCACTGGCCACCCCCATCTGCACATTGATGAATGTTTCCTAAAATGGCACACTAAAGTTAAGTTGTAAGTATATCTAATTTTTTGTGTAAGAAGTGTTCTTTGTGAGAGCAGTTCAGCATATAAATCACATTTTGTGTTCTTTTTCAATTATTTGTAAATTTGTGACAGTAGAGTGTATTTCATTTTCTGGATGACACATGGAAAGTAGTTAGAGTATAAACTTGATGTGTGTGTAGTGGTGTTGATGGTATTGTATGATGGTGTTATTACTACATGTAACTTGTATGAGGCCAGCTGTGAAGGCTCCTGAGATAAAATGTAGTTGAGAATTATCAGAAGGCCTTTCTTGCTACCACTACGACCTCACACTTAATTTTTTTTTTCTTAATGAATGTGGCTACGTAAAGTGTCTAGGGTAATGATGTGTAATGTGGTGTGTTAGTTATAAATACACCCACAGACATTTAAGAAGACTAATAAGATTAACAAGTGTTAAAATACACTGAACTAACTCACGTGTATAAAGTTTTTGATATAATTATATTACATTTATTTGTTCTGGATCAAGTTTTATTTTGACCAGAACTTGTTTTAAAAGAAGGATTTAAAAATTATGAAAATTATGCATGGAATGTTACATAATAAATGCAAAAGTGTACATATTTAAGTACTAGAATAGTTAGTTTTATTAAAATGTTCTGGTAGTCATCTCTTTGGGAGGATATTTACTGTTTGTGCTGTTGGGGTGGTCTCATCACACCTGTCTATATTGACTACACCGTGTCCAGAAAATGGTGGGAATTTTTATGGGGATATTAGTCACTACCAATAGTTGGTGAATGTCCAGCAGACCAGAGGCTCACTCATCTTTTTGTAGCTCTGGTGCTGAAAACTTGCGGTCCCACCTCTCCGTGCTGGCGGACAATAATGGTGGTCTCTGTCACAAGAACTGCACAGATACACTCGAGTAAAGTCACCCACCGAATAGACTCTGCTTTGTTGTCGATAGAAACTCACAGCTCTGCAATCAAAGTATGGGCTATGTGTCAAAATCTATTCTATACCCACGTCTGGACACAACACTGACACAACAACCACATCATACAGACAGGTCAGATCTCTCTGACCAAACAGCACAGTTACCATGGTGGGTTTACATCAGATAGATCCTCCCAGACTATAGATTCTGAAAAATATTTATTAGTTGTCGGCCCTAAAAGAAGATAGGTAATCTGTTTCAACGCTTGATATATCTTGCATAATCCTTGCTGTAGTTTATGTACCTTGTTGGTCCCTAGACCCTGACTTGGGCGGGGGGTCTAGAGCAACTCCCTACTTGTTTGTAAGGCTCGATTTTGATATGGCAGTATCAAATCACTCGAACATGAAACAATATTCAAAATATATAAAAAAATAATTTCAATCTTACCAGATTATGAATACATAACACAGAATTGCTAGCAAAACTCAGCTGAGCTGCTGGCTATAGTATGGCGTCCCTAAATTTATTCACTGTCTTTCATATGGGAAAACACCACACTTTAAAATCTGTGTCTAACACTGAACAATTATTGAAGAATGACCCCACTTTCGCGTCTGAGCGCTAATGATATGATTGTCTGTGGCCAATCACTGCCTAGTTGTACTTTAAATTTCAAATTTCTACACTAAAGTCATTTCAGTCATGCTTCAGTCAAGTATGGATGGTTATCTGTTAGTCTGTCCGTCTCTACTTGTGTTTCTAAAAAAAATGTGCTTGATTTTTTGAAGCAACCTTTCTCTCCCCTTAAAATTTTGTCGTAAAAAGTTATATTTAGACACAGCTACCGCTCAAAAACCCTCTCCTCCATAATAAGTAACTTTGAACACCTGTTCCCAAGGTCGTGTTTTTGGGTGCAAATTGTGACACTTTTAGATTCAATACAGTCTAGCGATGATGTGAACTACACTGTCTTTTGTCATTATCTTCAATATTATCTATCCGTTTGTAAATTTAAGAACATATTAGTTCACTGCTCAGAATAGGCCATCCGGCCAGCTAATTTTTATATTCCTAACATTAATATTAAGAAAAATTACTTTTTAAATTTTTGTAATTTTCCTACCATCCGCGTTCTGCCGCTCAATTCAAATCAAAATCTTAGTATCGCAAAAGCGTCCATTCCGTACCTCGTGTCAATTTGGGGGACGTGAATTTTTTACTTTCCTCCATCCCCCCCCAATTGCGTCTCCTTAGCCTTGCTACGCAATCTTTCCAGTCATATTTTTTCCTTTTTTGATCCTCCGTTCCCCTCCTGTCTAGCAAGGCAAAATTTATAGAGGATGATGACCCGCGGTCTAGGCGATCATGTACATCAGCAGCTTACGCATTATGTTTTTTATCCTTAAATGTTATCTTTGGAGTATTTTACCGTTGTATCTCGGTCAATTTCACTACACATCTCCCCACTTGAAAACATGCCTATGGCAAGTTCCAAAACCAGCGATACACATAGGTAAAATTACTCCTCACGTCTGCCACTACTCTAATTTTGATCACAGGGGTGCCGACTGAGGAAATCTGCACCGACATTCAATTTGCCTGGGATATATTGGATACTGAACTGATACGGTTGAAGCAATAAAGACCACCTCAGCAATCTTGCGTTTTCATGCTTAGCCTGAGACAAGAACACGAGAGGCTGATGATCCGTCTCCACCACAAAAGTCCTACCATACAGATAGATTTGAAACTTCTTTATTGCCCAGATTAATGCTAAACATTCTTTTTCGCTTGTGGAATATCCTTGTTCCGCCTTATTCAATTTGCGGCTTGCATAAGCGACTGGTTTAAGTTCCCCATCAGGTGCAGCTGATCTTTGCAACAAAGCCCCTCCAAGTCCTACATTACTTGCATCGGTTCTTAAGACAAAGTCCTGTGTCAAGTCAGGCAGTTTGAGAATAGGCTTGCTAGTGAGTTTTTCCTTTAACTCTTGGAACGCTAGTTCACATTGTGCAGTCCAAATAATTTTATCTGGAAGTCCCTTGCGAGTCAGATCAGTCAGAGGAGCACATATAGCGTTAAAATTTTTGATGTATTTCTGATAAAATCCGCATAACGACACAAATGATCGCACGTCCTTTTTTGTTTGCGGCCTAGGTGCTCTCTGCAGTTTTTCCAAGTTCTTAGGATCAGGGGTCATATTACCCTGATATACAGTGTGTCCCAAGAATTCCAACTCTTTGCATCCAATACAACATTTTGTTGGCCTAGCAGTTAAGTTCGCCTCCCGAAGTCTATCAAACAACATCTCCAGAGCTTCAATGTGTTCTTCAAATGTCGTGGTGGCGACGAGAATATCATCCATGAAATTCGTGATACATGGGTTATTCAGGGGGTCCAACAATTTTCGCATCATCCTTGAAAACACACTCGGAGCATTTTTCAGTCCGAATGGTAGCATATTGAATTCATAATGTCCATCCGAAGTGCTAAAAGCCAAATAAGGTCTCACTTCAGGCTTCACTGGGATCTGGTAATAGCCTTTACTAAGATCCACCTTTGAAAAGTATTTTGCCTTGTTCAGTCTGGCAAATAACTGTTTTGTGTCTGGTAATGGATCCACTTGTCCTTCTGTGACAGCATTCAGTTTCCTGTAATCTATGCACAGTCTGTGTTCCCCAGACGGTTTCCTCAACAAAACGACACTAGAACTAAAAGATGATTCACTGTGCGAAATAATCCCCTCCTTCAATAAATAATCTATTTCTTCCTTTAATGCCTTCTCCTTCGCGAACGGAATAGAATAGGCTCTCATACAGATTGGGTTTGAGTCTACCAGTTTCATGTCATACTGTAGCAAATTTGTATGGCCTGGTTTATCTGTTAATACATCTGTATGTTCCTCCAGAACTTGTTGAACTCTCTCCCTCTGATTTTTAGTCAGGTGCTTACTGACTTTTACCTGTGCTGCGGTTTCACAAGGATGTAATGGGTATTCATGTGAGGTGAGTGGTTCCTTTTGCATCTGGGTTGCAATAGCTAAGGTCAATAAGGGGGTGCTTTCCTGGAGTGGTCTGTCCAGATACTTCTTTAACAGGTTTACATGATAAACTTTTTCCTTCCCCTTTTTGTCAATTTTATAGTTTGTTCTAGACACCTTCTCTAGAACCGTATATGGACCTTGCCAACCAATTTGTAATTTATTCTGGCTTCCGGGTAGTAAAAGCAGCACCTTCTCTCCGACTGCCAGTTCCCTGTCCTTTGCCTTCCTATTAAAATATGCTGCATGTTTCTTCCTGGCTTGTTTCAAATTATCATTTGCCAGTTTCCATCCAGCTTTCAAACGAGTGGTCAGTTCGTTCACGTATTGATACGATGAGGTAACAGTCTCTTCCGCCTTCTCATCTGTCCAGGTCCTTAATAGAGTTACATCTGGATCTTTAATTTATCATACGTATTTTTCATGGAACCCGTCTGGTCCCGTCCATTAGAAGCCCTATAGTGAGGACTTTTCTTCCTAGAATCATCACTCACAAATCGACCACTACCAATTTTCCTCTGGGGTTTGTCTCCCCACTTAAGATTGTTTATGAGAGATCTTCGCTCTCTTATCTGTTCTTCCAGTTTATATAAGTCTGACCGAGGGATTGTCATCTTATCCTGGGTAAAATTTCTTCTTTGTACTCTTCGCATAGTGGCCATGTTAATCCATTCAAGTGAAGACTGGGTGTGAAAAGGGGGCTCCCATTCCACTTTGTCTACCCGAGTATAATTAGTTTTCCTTTCAGGCCTAAAGTTGCCCCGTGGCGTTTCTAGGTTCTGCACATATTTTCCCTTTGTGGGTGTTCCCTCATGAAATACGCCACATGCTTCTACAAAGTTTTCAACATCGACATTTACGTCGGGCCAATAGTATTTTCGAGCAATCTTTTGGCAGATGGTACCGACTTTCTCATGGTCACCATCTGTTCCAACATGTAAGCTCCTTATTAAGTTTGCCCTATATATCTTGGGAAGAACTAACTGTCCGTGACCAGTGGATCTAGTTCCTGTCTTCCTGTATAAGAGTTTGTTCTTCATGAAATATTCCCCCTTGCTCGGAGGTGTGTGGCATTTGGGCAATTTTTTAAAACAGGGCTTGAGTGTCCTATCCTCAGCCTGCGCCTTCCTCATCTCCTCTGGATGAGCATTTATAGGTTCACCTTCTTCCTCCTTCTTCTGTGACCTGGTCTGCACTGTCGCCATGATCACAGGTTTCTCGGGATTCCCCAAGAAGACGTATCTACACCCCAATATCAGAGGGTAGATTGGTTCATCTATCACTGCTGCTCTGATTTCTCCTTCCACATAGCGAGTTTTCACCGTTATCCTTGCGATGGGAAGTGTCATGAGTGGTATGTCCTTAGTCGCCCCTTGTATTTCCACTGTTTCTGTGGTATACTGACTTGGGTCCACTAGGCTAGACTTCACAACTGAATCATAATCCAAACCTGTATCATAAAGGCACCTTATGGTGACCCCATTACAAATAACATCCTCACAAACTGGGGGGTGATAAGGTTCCTGTTGTCCCTTAGGATTAACCTTTAATCTTTGCGTCCCCGACTTCATTGCAGCAATGTTTGAAGGTTTCCTTCTACAAAATTCGGTGTTATGGTTATCCTTCTTGCACCATTTGCACCATCTTTTTCCTTGGTTCAACGGTTTTCTTTCATTGAACTTTTGGTCATTGAACTGTGAGTTTCTGTCGCGATAGTCATTTCTTGGCCGCTCAAAATTTGTCCTACCCTTATTTCCCTGCTCTCTATTATCAAATTTATTAAATTGCTGTGGAGCTTTAAAATTGTCTATGTGCTTCTTCTTAGCACCACTTACCTCTGCCTGAGCTGCCTGATACCTCTCAGCAACATTTAAAATTTCCCCCAACTTCTCTGCACCTTGTTCCATGAGAAATTTTCTCATGTCTGGAGCCATGGACTCTCTCAATTGCTCAATCATGATCATTTCTTTAAGATCTTGGGTCTTCCCCAGAGCCGTCCATTTCTCCAAATAGGTTTCTAGTCTGGCAGAGAATTGGTGGTATGTCTCCCCAGACAACAGTTTGGCATTTCTAAATTTCTTACGATAAAATTCACCATTCTTCTCGTACCTTAATAACAAAGCCTGCTTTAACATGTCATAATTGTCTTGGTCTTCCCTGTTCATTTTGGCAAATACTTCATAAGAAGCACCCCTCAATCCCTGTGATAGCTTTAAACTCCACCTCTCTCTCTCTAACCCATATGTAGTAGCTAATAACTCAAAACGTCCTAGGTACCCTTCTATGTCATCGTCTTTCTCAACAAAATGGTCTAAATGAAACCCCATAGCTGAGTTTGAGGCTCCCAGACTGGGCGTAGCATCTGAGGCAAAAGGGCTGGCACCATTTTCAGGAGCCTGGCCTTGTAATTCCAGCTCCCTTAGTCGTAATTCGTGCTCCCTCTGCAACCTTCTATCTTCTGCCTCCCTTTCGGCAGTCAACCTTTTTTCCTCTGCCTCCCTTTGCTGTCGTTTTTCTTCTGCCTCAATCTGCAGCCTCTTAATGTCTCTATCAGCCTCTAACCTCTTCTCTTCAGCTAACCTCCTTTCTTCCCGTTCAATATATTTATCACATTCAGCCGTTACGTATTGAATTAAAATTTGACCATCCATTCCCATCTCCTTCGCCGTGAGCACAGCAGCTGATCGGAACTTTGCTAGCTCAGCCATACTTTTCAGACAATATAATAATATACAAGCTAAATCTCTAACCAGTAAATACACTAAGTAATTCTTATGACTATAATCTAACTAACCAGTTAACTAATTAATTATTACTGGCTGTGAAGATTCACCAACTTTTATCTGCAGGGACACTTTTAATTTTAAAGGAAATTTTACAATTTATTTCCCTACTTTTATTTCTCCCACCAGGAGATCTTAATATTAATATTGGCTAATTATCCCTGGACAAGACCCCAATTTATGTAGTGGTGTTGATGGTATTGTATGATGGTGTTATTACTACATGTAACTTGTATGAGGCCAGCTGTGAAGGCTCCTGAGATAAAATGTAGTTGAGAATTATCAGAAGGCCTTTCTTGCTACCACTACGACCTCACACTTAATTTTTTTTTTTTTCTTAATGAATGTGGCTACGTAAAGTGTCTAGGGTAATGATGTGTAATGTGGTGTGTTAGTTATAAATACACCCACAGACATTTAAGAAGACTAATAAGATTAACAAGTGTTAAAATACACTGAACTAACTCACGTGTATAAAGTTTTTGATATAATTATATTACATTTATTGGTTCTGGATCAAGTTTTATGTGACCAGAACTTGTTTTAAAAGAAGGATTTAAAAATTTATGAAAAAAAATGCATGGAATGTTACATAATAAATGCAAGAGCGTACCTATTTAAGTACTAGACTAGTTAGTTTTATTAAAAAAAGTTCGAGTAGTCATCTCTTTGGGAGGATATTTACTGTCTGTGCTGTTGGGGTGGTCTCATCACACCTGTCTATATTGACTACACCGTGTCCAGAAAATGGTGGGAATTTTTATGGGGATATTAGTCACTACCAATAGTTGGTGAATGTCCAGCAGACCAGAGGCTCACTCATCTTTTTGTAGCTCTGGTGCTGAAAACTTGCGGTCCCACCTCTCCGTGCTGGCGGACAATAATGGTGGTCTCTGTCACAAGAACTGCACAGATACACTCGAGTAAAGTCACCCACCGAATAGACTCTGCTTTGTTGTCGATAGAAACTCACAGCTCTGCAATCAAAGTATGGGCTATGTGTCAAAATCTATTCTATACCCACGTCTGGACACCACACTGACACAACAACCACATCATACAGACAGGTCAGATCTCTCTGACCAAACAGCACAGTTACCATGGTGGGTTTACATCAGATAGATCCTCCCAGACTATAGATTCTGAAAAATATTTATTAGTTGTCGGCCCTAAAAGAAGATAGGTAATCTGTTTCAACGCTTGATATATCTTGCATAATCCTTGCTGTAGTTTATGTACCTTGTTGGTCCCTAGACCCTGACTTGGGCGGGGGGTCTAGAGCAACTCCCTACTTGTTTGTAAGGCTAGATTTTGATATGGCAGTATCAAATCACTCGAACATGAAACAATATTCAAAATATATAAAGAAATAATTTCAATCTTACCAGATTATGAATACATAACACAGAATTGCTAGCA
The DNA here is from genome assembly GCA_024509875.1 of Oreohelix idahoensis. Lineage (NCBI taxonomy): Eukaryota > Metazoa > Mollusca > Gastropoda > Stylommatophora > Oreohelicidae > Oreohelix > Oreohelix idahoensis. Next base: position 43,760 of record JAMPIV010007949.1, read on the forward strand.
AAACTCAGCTGAGCTGCTGGCTATAGTATGGCGTCCCTAAATTTATTCACTGTCTTTCATATGGGAAAACACCACACTTTAAAATCTGTGTCTAACACTGAACAATTATTGAAGAATGACCCCACTTTCGCGTCTGAGCGCTAATGATATGATTGTCTGTGGCCAATCACTGCCTAGTTGTACTTTAAATTTCAAATTTCTACACTAAAGTCATTTCAGTCATGCTTCAGTCAAGTATGGATGGTTATCTGTTAGTCTGTCCGTCTCTACTTGTGTTTTTAAAAAAAAATGTGCTTGATTTTTGAAGCAACCTTTCTCTCCCCTTAAAATTTTGTCGTAAAAAGTTATATTTAGACACAGCTACCGCTCAAAAACCCTCTCCTCCATAATAAGTAACTTTGAACACCTGTTCCCAAGGTCGTGTTTTTGGGTGCAAATTGTGACACTTTTAGATTCAATACAGTCTAGCGATGATGTGAACTACACTGTCTTTTGTCATTATCTTCAATATTATCTATCCGTTTGTAAATTTAAGAACATATTAGTTCACTGCTCAGAATAGGCCATCCGGCCAGCTAATTTTTATATTCCTAACATTAATATTAAGAAAAATTACTTTTTAAATTTTTGTAATTTTCCTACCATCCGCGTTCTGCCGCTCAATTCAAATCAAAATCTTAGTATCGCAAAAGCGTCCATTCCGTACCTCGTGTCAATTTGGGGGACGTGAATTTTTTACTTTCCTCCATCCCCCCCAATTGCGTCTCCTTAGCCTTGCTACGCAATCTTTCCAGTCATATTTTTTCCTTTTTGATCCTCCGTTCCCCTCCTGTCTAGCAAGGCAAAATTTATAGAGGATGATGACCCGCGGTCTAGGCGAGTTTACAGTGATTTCTATCTTGGATAACACAACTGATGAATTAGCTGTCTTCAATTGGTAAGTCTGATATGTTTGTTTTGATGTTTGTTTAGTAAAATATTTTTCTGCCTCGTCTCTAACTACTTTATATTCATTAAAAAAAATTTAAATTTTAAACTGAACATATTCAGAATCCTCATTCATTTTCCTTTTTAAATATATAAAAGACAAAATTAGTTAAAAACTTTGAAATAACTGACGTTTACGTGGTCGCAGAAAATTTGTAACAATAGTGTCTTTCCTTTTCTCGATGCCAAATGAAAAGTAGTTTCTCTTGTAGGAGAGGACAAGAAAGAATTCAGTGGGGTACTAGAAGATGAGACAAGTAGTATTTCAGAGCTGGCATTTGCTGATGATGTTGCCCTAATTGTTAAATCAGCGGCACATCTTAAATCCAACATGCAAGTCTGGAAGGAAGAGCTGGAGAAGAGACGGATGATCATAAGCAGCTCGTAAACAAAAACCATGGTGATATCACGACAAGAAAGAAGACATCAGATTAAGCTGGGAGAACAGGTCGTGAAGCAGGTCAACCACTTTACATACTTCGGAGTTGTCATAGACCGGAAGGGAGGCATCAAGGATGAGGTGGCTACCCGAAGAGCAGCAGTTGGAAGACTTTTTCAGGCCATAAATCTAAGATTCTTCAGCAACAGAGAAGCTGGTAAGAAGGCGAAGATGGCTGTATACCGATCCACTTATGTCCCAGTCTTGACGTATGGATACGAGACATGGGCAATGACTACTACCCACAAACGCGAGATCCAAAGCTCAGAAAATGCATCTGAGGAAGGTGGTTGAAGTAACAAGAAGAGACATGGTCCACAACTATTCGATACGTCAAGCCTAAAAACCCAACCCCTTTAGACCCAAGTAGAACAGTCTCAACTAAGATGGTTTAGCCATGTCTGCAGAATGGGAGAAGATCGGCTACCACAACAAGCATAGCATGGGAAACTAAGAGCAAGGGATCCAGATCTCCAGGACGACCCGGGGTCCTTTGGGAGGACACCATAAAGCAATCTTTGAAGGACCGAGTACTTGAATGGAACCAGGTCAGGAGGAAGACGGCCGATAGGATAGTATGGCACTCTCTCTTCTAAACCTCTACACCTCACAGTAAAATAGGAACGACTAAGTAAATAAGTAAGTCTGTTGGAGCGATGCACCATTTTCCCCCTTCATATTAACTGAGCATGGTTGATTCTAAAAGCAATTTCTAGAATTTCCAAATTTGTAATTAGGGTGATTATGAATAAAGAATGAAGTTCGTTACATTTGCCGTAACCGATTGTCACAGAGAGATTTATGATCTATAAATTTTCTATATTCTCTTCTTTTTCTACCCGTGTCCTTTACTTTATTATCGCTCTTTTATCCTTTTCCTGTATTTTTCTCATTCGTTCGTTTGCGAAAAATATTTTCTTTCCCATTCTCACTTTAACGTTTTTCTTTCTCATACTGACTAGTAACCTTATTGCATCAGATGTCAGTGCTGCAGTACGACAGAATGTTTGAATACTCGTCTAGGCAGACAGAGATAGCAGACATGTGTCTGTACTTTTCTCATGACACGGGCGTTTCGTCAGGCTATTTCTTCGGCTAGTTAGGTGTGGAAACTGCCATCACGCATTTGCTAAGAATGGTCATTCTCGACGTAGGTGCGAAAACTGCAATCTGCACGGCGCGTGAATGCAGACATTTTTCTGGTATTTTCCTCTGTCATGGCACTCTCAGACAGTTTCGTTATCAGTGAGGTGTCAAGACGCGAAGGTCTTCTGGTTATGGAAAGTGTTAATGAGAAGGGGAGAGATCGGCGCTGTTTCGTGTTTTTGAAATAACGTGGGACCTCGTTGTCTGTTTGATAGATATAATCAGAGTTTTAAACTTGATTTCACTCATTCTCCATTTGCAGTAGACGTGGTCACTTTGTTCTAGATACTTAAACTTATAAGTGAAACTCTTAGTTTCGTTGTGATACCGTAGTTCTGTGTTGAGGTAAATATTATATTAAGTATCTAATATTTTGTGAGTGATTAAGTGTTAAATCGCCTATTTTTTCACTAGTTCTTTTGTGCAGAGAGAATTAAAATATAGTCTGTATTATTTTCTAGTGACGTGTTTCAGTGGAAAGCAGAATAAATTATATTTCTAGCTTAAAAATCAGGCAGCTATAAATGAATTTGATTTTACTGCTAAATAATCAGACGAGAATATATTTTAAAATTAACTTATAACTGAAATGCACTGATGCCTCATGAGTATTGATGAAATATATGTATATGTATTTCTAATTCATGATGATTGATTTTATGAATATAACTTATTTCATGGGAAGTTTTAAATGATAAGTCAAGCTGTACGCTTGCAGTTTAAAATGTAAGTTATAACGAGTACATAACGGGCCTATTGCGCCAGATTTTATTCTTCCTGAGAAAACGTAAGTACAGTTCAGCCCTTGTGGCAAGTAAAATATTACCAACAGTAACGTTCCGCAAATTATGTCAACTTGTGGTGTGACCAAGAATGTTTTACCTTTTGATCGAAGTTACAAACCTGACATTGTTCCTAAGTAGTGGAAACCTCGTGATTCTGATCCTGTGAGCCCGCTTGAAAACTAATTCTTACCTGAACTGATAAAGTGACACTAACTTTAAATCTGAAAAAAATCATTGCCTGAAGAGGATGCTCCCCGGACAAATTGGATGAAACCAAGATCTGCAGAGCTGGGTATCCGCTTCATGAAACGATAAACAGATTGTGTCATAACGTGCGCCAGACGGCGATCAACAGCAAGCTATAGGGTAAGAAAGTGAGAAATGCACGATAGGGCCCTGATGAATGAACCGAGAGAAAGCAGGAACGAGTGACTCTTTTTTTTAATCGTTATACCAAATTTCACCTACTTTGTAATTTCTTTATGCAAGTTTTGTTGCAAACAAGATACTTTTCCTTAGGATAGATCATACTAATATCAAAGTCTGTTCATACCTTTAAAAAAGGAAAAAATATTAGACTCAATCATATGTATCTGTGACTCTTTGGGGCTATCATATTTCTCCTAGCGGGACTGTGGGCTAAACATTGAGGGTTAAGATCATACCAACGGGTCTATCATTCTTGTAGCAATTCACCGATTTTTGACTATTTGTATATGTTTGATGTAAGTTGGTATGTTGTGACGTAAATTTTAGATGATAATTAAAATTTCTCTTGAACTTAATCAGCGCGTTGGTCAGCTCGTTCCAAATTATCTGTATAATCACGGTTATAGTTTTTTCCACGTCTGTGCGTCTAACTGTCGTCACTTGTGTGTGTGCACGTGAGTGGTACGTTCATATATATTAATATATGTTGTCACTAGACTGTCTGACTCCTCTAGACCTGTTGTAGAAGATAGGCTGAGAAAGAGAGAAGATTCTCGAGTTCTCAGTGACAGCCTCTATTGATTCTACCATCTCACTCGTGGAAATCTATTTCTGTTATTATCTCTCACTGTGGCTATCACGTACTCTAATCTAATCAGAAGGGACCAACCCAAGTCTTAATCCCCCTATCAAAAATCTACGACACCGATTTAGTCGCTCGAGTACATACACATTTTATTAATGACTAGGAGAGGGAGTAGCAGAACATTTTTTAAAATAGTACATGTGTGCTTTCTGTGCTTCTCTGTGGTGCGGAATGCTGGAGAGTTACAGAGAAGGAAATGTCGAAATTGTCCTCTTTTCACACAACATGCCTAAGAAAAATTCACCGAATCTTTTGGCCGAGTTCCATCACTTACCAAATTCTGCTTACTCGTAGCAAGCAAGAGGACATGCACATCATCATAGCTGGCAGACGCTGGAGCTGGGTTGGCCATGTCCTCAGAAGAGACCTCGATGCCATCACAAGAACAGCTATGCTTTGGACCCCTGAAGGAAAACGAAAGAGAGGCCGACCAAAAACAACCTGGCGGAGGACTGTGGAGGATGAGATGCAAAGAATGAACCAGAGTTGGGGCACTGTATGAAGGATGGCCACCGACCGAGCAAAGTGGAATCAATTTGTTGTTGCCCTACAAGACGCCATCAGGCGTGATAGCCACTGACTGCTTTGACGGTCGGCGGCTAAGGATCAAAGAAGAAGAAGAAGGCAAGATTAAGAAAAGAATATTCGTATAATTTCAGAACATGTGCTGAAGTAGCTGTTAGTTATTTTGTCAAATTTCATAATTTGTCTTTTTTTTTAACAGGCTTTTCTTTAACTTGCAACGTATGCCACTCTCTTGTCACCTTCAAATCTTGCAATCGATTTTTCAGTCACTTCCAGATAAGCAATAGCTCTTAAACTTAGCACAGTTGTGTATTCTCCATGACAATACAATAGTCAGACGTAAAAAGAATAAAATGAAAATTAATATTACTTGTGTTTGTTTGTATTGTTTCATCGTGAAATGGACGATAACTGCAAATAATCTAGGTGTATTCTTTCCATTGTCTCCCTTGAGAGAAATATTGAACTTCCCTGCCCCCTTCCACACACACACACTTTCGCACGATCATGCACAGACGTACACACAACTGACAAATACATTTAAAAAATTTAATTTACAACTCCTATCAAAATTTAAAAAAAAAAAAAATTACTTTCCGAGGAATATACTGAATAATGAATTCCGTCTCCTGTGCTCTAGATTCGTTTATCGCAAATTGATAATGTCATTAGCGAACCAGGCCAGGAGGAAGACAGCCGATAGGATAGTATGGCACTCTCTTTATGGCGTTCATGTAGCTGTCTTGTGACTTGACTTGAACACTGGATATTTACACTGTCAGTGAAAAATGTCAATAACTTTCTTTGGATCTTGCACTAGTACTTGAAGTATATATTCAGTGTATTTAATCGTTAAAACTGCCACTGTGACTTTTCTTTAGTCTTGATTACACATCTAGATTGTTCCAATCCACTGTCTTTCATCATTTCCTATTCTCTACAGTGTGGGATACATGTAGGGCGAGGCAGCCTTGTTTGTATGCACTTAACTTTGCAGTCACAACCCTCCTGGTTTATCTCAGCAGCAGCGGATGGAACACCCCCAACACTGCTGGGTTCCACCTCAGATGTGAAGAAAGTTTCTGAGTTCTTCTCACAATGGCACGGATACATCAACCATTCTCTGCCAAGCTGATAATGTTTTGACAGGATATGATAAGACCTGAAACATAATATGTCCTTGATAGCATATGGCCTAAGATCTTCCTATCCAGGTAGGAGATTAGGTGAGGCAGTTCAGAATAGTGGTTGGTAAATCAGGATAGACAGGTTAAGTCAGTGACAAAAAGATTTAACCAATAAACTAGTACCATATTCATGGAATTCACTTTTCCCATTATGTCCATGATTGATTTCACTAACAATGCATAGACCTTATGATAAGCATCAAGTGTGTACTCAAACAATACATACAATTAATTAATGTCATTCTTCCCGTGTTCCAGTTGGATTTGTCCGGTCCCGCAATCCTGAAAAGCCTTTAAAGACTTCCAAAAGCTATCTTTCCTCCATACTTTCCTTAGATTTAATTTTGAAAAAAAAATGTACATTACACAAGATGGTTTTCCTCTTTGGAATTTCACAATGAAACTCTACACAGAATAGACCACACAGAATAAGGACCAAATTTATATTATTTTTTTTTTACATAATCTTAATTACAGGCTCTTGTCCTCAATTATCACCTACACATGGCTTTAAATGCGAAACAGTCTGCTCACACATGCAGATGGCGAAGGTAGCTTCATGACAGCATGCTGTTATCTGTGTTCTGTCGTTTGATATTTTGGCGGCGAGAGTGAAATTTTTCACGATTAGCATCTCTTTTTACTCATCCCAGCGGATGATGAGAAGACAAACGGATCCATTCGCTGGTTTTGGCCTATCTTGTGTACTAAATTTATCTTCGAAAATGAAGCTTTCTGCTCAATCTGTACAAACTTCGATAATTCCTTACTCCGGTGTTATCCAACTGATTTCCTCCATCGACGTCTCGTTTTAACCGGCCAATTGGTCGCTATCGTTCTAACGAACTGTCTTTTTTCTCCATCCCCTGTATTTTGTGCTATCGCAGTCCAAACAGGGTAAAACCACTTACGATCCTTGGTAATATGGCCTTAAAACACATATAACTCCCGTACCACTGCTCCTACAGCCTAGATCCAAGTATCTACTAAAAGGTTATGATATCTAGTCTCGTACTGGGATCATCGTACAAGATGAAATCCATTATCCTTTTCCCAGGAGTCACAAATAAACACACATGTGTGAACAAATTTCATCTTGCCTTCCTGCCATAGCTCACGGTTTCATGTTTACAGCGTTCGGTGCAGGGAATGATCAAAATTTTTGTTGCACATTCCGATATAGTTAGGCAAGGTTGGCTCTCGTTAACTGCCATTAGATATTGGTTCAGACATTATACTACATGTAGGATGTTGGTTTCATGTGTCGATCTCCAGCTTCAAACCACATATTAGTACAGCTGGTAACGTGAGTAGAACCTCAAATGGTCTCTCCAATCCGTACCACCAACCTAGTAACTAGGCAAATCTTAGACGTCATGCTCAGGTACATAGTTTTGTCAACTTAACACAGATGTCTCGAACACAAGTCTGGGATATTATTTCTTATTCTAGAATTCCCCTGTGACTTGTGAGTAGTTTCTCTAGGAGTCCGGTTCCGTATTAATATTGGCGAATTTTCTTTTCCAGTGGATAAATAGATGCTCTAATATGTTTTTCCTTTCCTAAAAATTCTGAATTCTGACTCTATTTCTTTTGTGGCAAGGTCCGATCTGTCTACTTTGACGGTTTCAGGAATGCAGTGCAGTATGTCAAACTTTTCCTACGTTATATCATAAGTTCCTGGCCCACGCTTCCCCCTGGCGTTTTCTGACAAACGTCTAACAGCGAAGTTGTTTATTGGCGCCTCAGAAGCTAGCCAATACTTACAGTTCATGTTATGAAAACTTTTCCTCATGCAGTATTCTGTATGATTCATGCGTTTGAAAATTTCAAGCAGTCATCCTGCGTATATGGAGTTACTACATTCGTCAATTCGTCGTAATGGTTACGTTACAACTTCAGAAATGTTTCCTGTCGAGTCGGAAGTAATTATGCAAACATTTCGTGCTCACATATACATGGAGTCAATGTGATATTATCACATTTTAGGGACTCACTTAATCTCTCAAGGATGGGCGATACGCTTATCTGGTACTGTCATACATCTACGCGTGAAACGTGAACAATGACAGTAGAGAAAAAGAGAGTGCTAAGAATAAAATAATGCACATAATTCAGTACGCACAACGAATGCAGTCCAATACTGCCTAAGAGGAGAAGAGAGCACATAAATTATGCCACACTCCATATTTGAGTGTTGCTCCATAGCTTCATTACTTATGTATCTAGATCAATAATCTCAAAGTGCCGACATGAGGACATGCAGCAGAAACAAAGCATAACATGGTTTGGCAGATGACTTACTTGCTCATTAAATAATAATGCTACGAAATTATTTCTCGTATCTTGATTCATGAAATAATGTTAGCGAAAATTTAAGTTGATAGAATAAGGTTTATATTAACACTATTTTCATCTATGTAGCCAACTACAATTTCTGGAGTATTCTTCAGTGCCATGTCGAGAATCTTTCTCAGTGTTACAGGTTCTAGAAACTGCATTGTCTGGGAAGCGATTTTCATTTTCGTTTTCCAGCTAGCGAGCGCTAGTGGATGCTGTCTCGAAAGTCTGCGCGTGGTGTTCCTGGTAACAAGCCCTCCCATTTCATCGGGTAGGTAGGCAGTGGTTTCGTGTATATTTAGCACCTATGACCGTAAAGCGCAGCCTTGGTTGTAATGTGAACAAGCCGTCGCATCTCTGTATCGTTGCTCGACAAGGGACTTGAAAAAAGCCCCGCTCTCGCAATGAACGTGGGCCGGCAGTCAGTAAGCTGGTGTCGTTTTCGACCTGTCCTTTCTGATTAGGGGAAAGTCTTGTCGACAGGCGACCAGTCGTTCTCGTCTAAGGCGAAGAAAGCAAGAATAAAATTGCCGGGGCCCCGCATGGATCCGCTCTGCACAGAGCACTGTCTCCCTCCCCGTGCGAGGGCTCGAAGAAGTGCACGTCTGTCCAGAAAGTTATCTGGTTGATCCTGCCAGTTGTCAAGTGTGTCGTGAGAAATTCTAATCCACATATATAAATTATCAGGTAAATGTAAAGCCTAACACATAAACTCAATAAAAGGAAAGAAGAATGGTAAAGAACAGTGCTGTCACAATGACGGTACTCGAGATCCCCTTTTATGCTTCGTCTGCATATTCTCACGCTTTCACGTTGATAGTAAGCCTACTGCATCAATACACGCTTTCTACAATAAAACGTGCACTGCATTTCTAAGAAAAACCTTGAGATACGCAAGCTGACCTATATTTAATATTCCATTCATGTCATTTTATACACTAAGTTAACATAAACGAAAAGACAGATGAACTTAGGGAGAGAGAGGGCGGATCGGAGGAACACAGGCAATACTACCACAGTCTCGCGATACACAATTAATGCCACCCCTAACACGCGAAAGGCATGAGGCACTAACTAACTTTTTTTCAGATAGACAGTGATAAAAAACACTACCCATACGAGAGTTAGGTTTAAAAACCTGAAAAATGCTTATTAGGAAATATGACATTATACTGGTTTACGTTTGAAAACATGACAGTACCCAGACACCACATCGATCGAAGTGAACGGGAGATAGAAGAAAATGCATATTTTGAACGCAGCCCCTTAGCCCCATAAAATTTATATAGTTGGGTTCCTTAGGACTTGCTGACAAATAATATGTTAAGTGTTACGCAAATAGTCTAGGAATTAACAAATTATAGCCAAAAGAAATAGTGAGGGTGTCAGACAACACCAAAATCAGAATCGCTCAGTGGCAGATTTTGAAACCACCATTGTACGGGAAATAGGTCCCCATGTTAAATCCTATTTGATTGGATAGAAGTAAATATAAGGCTAAACACGATTAGTCGGGCTACAAATACTATTTTTTGTTGTTAGGGGAGACGGAAGGAAGGGTACTTTTTTCAAACGCTTGTGTAAACATGGCTCGATTGGTTAGACCCGCCAATATAGGCAATTAGGAGCGTCAGTTCAGCACCACATTTTCAAATAAACTTTCTGAAGCAACAGTGCGTATATATTTTTCTAAATAAAAGCCTGAGACAGCGGCAGGTCGGATTTTGTGCCATATTCATTGCCAGTCAACGTAATTGTGTATTATTTCCATGAACTGTGGTAAGCTTGAAATATTTGATATCTTTTTAATGAAAATTGAATGTAAATTGATAATTTATGTCTGTATATGTGTGTGGTTCAGTAGCGAACATGAGGCAAGGCCTATATAGTGCTCCAACCTGAACAGAAGGTGTCGGAGAAAAGTAAAACTGCATGAATTGCCAAACAGTACACTGACACCTATCTTATTGACTAGAAAGAACTAATGCTGGAATTGCAGAGGCGTAGTAACCATTAGGGAGGAGTATACTGGTGTAAATTGTTTCAGATGAAGATAGCAGTTGGCCTACCGCTCTGAACTCAGTGTTTGTTATGTATTGTGTTCAGTCTGGAAATAGATTATAAATTAGTTCTGAAATAGGAGGTACAACCTTCTTGTTTCAGGGACCGTCTTCCTAAAGTTATTGAGCAGCACCTGGTCTGAGCTTTGCTGAACCTCGAGGCTGACAGCATACTCCTGGGTCCAGATAGCGACCAGTGAGGTGTCTCCAGAACACAGGGAAGCTATCAAGCAGAGGAGTCTTTTCCTGCCGCCATCACGAAAGATAAGCTTCTGTGGCCAGAGGAGCTCAACATTATGTGTCCCCCTCTAAAATTGACAGTATAATAACACAGAGGGAAAATACATTGTGTAAATTGATAGGAACTGTGAACTTTTCCCCATACTATTTCCAAGATAAACAAACACTTGAAGTCATGATGACAAATAACAACATAGCTTGAAAACCAACACCAGTATTACCTCATAGTACTACTACACAACTGACACACATAGGATAATATTAATAAAATATGTCACTACAAGGTTCATATTTATAAATTATGTACATATAACTTGCGATTACATTTGATTGTGATTCCTGGTTCACTGTGTAGTTGAATCAGGATATATATTTGTGAAAGTAATTAATACATATATATTTGAAACTTTACCAGTGACTCATTTAAGATAGTCTTATAGAGTGTTAAATGTGTGTGAGTGTCACAGTGTTGTAAAGTGTTGTGGAATAAATTAAATTGTTTATCTGTCTGTTGTTGTTGTGACTTACACTTCATCATATACATACCCTAGACATTCAACGTAGTCATCACAATATTCCAGAATAATTCTGACTGAGGTATAAATGTGGTAGCAAGTAAGGTTATCTGTAAAACACTACACCTATTTGATACAGATACCTTCACAGCTGATCTCAGTCAGTACACTAAGTCCCCTATAAATATTTATATCATCCCACTTTACCACAAAGTGCTTGTCTCAAAGATTAAGCCATGCATGTCTACGTTCACACAGTCTCACGGTGAAACCGCGAATGGCTCATTAAATCAGTCAAAGTTCCTTAGATGACTCGATCTTACTTGGATAACAATTGGCAATTCTAGAGCTGATACAATCTTACCAAGCTACACCCTCGCGGAAAGAGCGCTTTTATTAGTTCAAAACCAATCGTCGTTGCTCTTCGAGGGGCACGGCGTTCCCACTGGTGACTCTTGATAACTGTACTGATCGCATGGCCTCACGTGCGGCAACTCTTATTTAGTCGTTCCCCTTCTACCGTGAGGTGTAAAGGTTTGGAAGAGAGAGCGAGCCAGACTATCCTATTGGCTGTCTTCCTCCTGGCCTGGTTCCATTCTAGTCCTCGGTCCTTCAAAGATTGTCTAATGCGGACTCTGGGTCGTCCTGGGGGTCTGGATCCTTGGCTCTTTGTTTCCCATGCTTGTCGTGGTAGCCGATCTTCTCCCAATCTGCAGACAGAGCCAAACCATCTTAGTTGGGACTTGGGTCTGCAGGGGGTGGGATTTTAGGCCTTGACGTATCGTCTGGTTGCGGACCATGTCTCTTCTTGTTACTTCAACCACTTTCCTCAGATACCTCATGTCTGAGGTTTGGATCTGGCTTTTGTGGGTTGTAGTCATTGCCCACGACTCGCATCCATATGTCAAGACTGGGACATAGGTGGAGCGGTATACAGCCATCTTCGTTTTCTTACCAACCTCTCTCTTGCTGAGGAATCCTCGATTTATGGCCTGAAAAAGTCTCCCAGCTGCTGCTTTTCGAGTGGCCAACTCTTCTTTGATGCCTCCCTTTCGGTCTATAATAGCTCCGAGGTATTTAAAGTGGTCGACCTGCTCCAGGACCTGTTCCCAGCTTAATCTGATGTCTTCTTTCTTCTCGTGATATCACCATGGATTTTGTTTTAGAGCTGCTTATGACCATCCCTCTCTTCTCCAGCTCTTCCTTCCAGACTTGCAGGTTGGATTGGAGATTTGCCTCTGATTTAGCAATCAGGGCAACATCATCAGCAAATGCCAGCTCTGAAATACAGACCTGTCTCATCTTCCAGTACCCCACTGAATACTTTCTTGTTCTCTCCTTACATGCTTTGATAACATCGTCCATGAGGAGTATGAAAAGATAAGGTGACAGGATATCACCTTGTCTTACACCAGTGGTGGTCCTGAACTCTTCTGACTTTTGGTTTGCTGTCCTCACATAATTTCTGCAAGACTTGTAGAAGCTCTGTATAGCATGAATCAGAGGTGCTGGAATATTCTTCCTTGCCAAACAGTCCCAAAGTTTGCTCCAGGGGACCCTGTCAAACGCCTTTTCCAGATCTATGAAACAAAGATGGATCTCACTCTTATACTCAAGGGCATTTTCACTCAGCTGTCTGAGTGTGAAGATTAGGTCTTGAATACTTCGGTTTGCTCGGAATCCGCACTGGACCTCATCCAATTGTGGCTCAGCTAGGCGTCGGAGTCTCTGCTCTAGGATTCTAGAGTAGATTTTACAAGGGACGCTGAGAAGGATAAGCCTCTATGGTTTCCACATTGTCGATTGTCACCCTTTTTGAAAATTGGTGTTATGATGGCAATCTCCCAATCCTTTGGTATGGTCTTGTTGCACCATGCTGCCTGTAGGACCCTTAAGAGTAATAGGTCGCCTGATGCTCCCATGTACTTAACCATTTCTGGTGTTATACCATCATGCCCTGCTGCTTTGCCCATCTTGATTTTCTCCAGTGCTGCCTTCAGTTCTTCCATCTTTATGTCATCTTCATCACCATTGGTTTCCTCTTCTGTGCTAGTGGTTATAATTTCTGATGTTGACCTTGCTCACCATCAAGGAGTTCTGAGAAATATTCTTTCCATCTTTCCATTACTTCCTTCGGGGCAGTAAGCAATTTGCCGTGCTTGTCCTTTATAAATTTGAGAGGGCATTGTTTTTTCTTCCTCATGTTCTTTAGGGTCTAATAGAACAATTTCTGGTTTTCTTGCACATCTTTTTCTAGCTTTTCTCCAGAGTCTTCCCAGGACTTCTGTTTTGCTGCTAGCAGCTTGTTCTTTGCTTCTATTCTGAGTATCACATATTCTCTATATTTCTCTATTTGTCCTGCTGTGTATTTAGCTCCTAAGTATTGTTTCCATGCCATTTTCTTCTCTCTTATTTTTTGTTGTTGACTTCCTCTGTCCACCAAGGTGTCTTCTTTCTCTTGTTTCCAAGTCGGACTTCATCACATTCTTCCGCAGCAGCTGTCTTTATGATGCGCTCCGAGACAAAGTTCCACCCGTTGATATTATCTTTTTGGTTTTTGGCCACAATGCAACCCACACGCCCTTTAGCTCTTTCAGATGTGGGTACACCACTGTAGAGCAGCGTGTTGCCATCGAGATCTATGACTCCTTGTCCCTTTTTCTTTGTTTCCGTTATAGCCAAGATTTCTAATTTTGCTTTCCTCATCTCTTCCACCAGCTCCTCCTCTTTCCCATTTATACTTCTTGTGTTCCAAGTTCCATAAGTCGTTGTCCGTAGTCCGTTCCAGTTCGTCGCCTTTAGAATCAGTCCGGTTTTCTCTCTTGTAGTTCGCGTAATCATGTTTTAAAGCAAACAGGTCATTGGCTTGTTGTGCCTTTGCATGGTGGAGGGCTGACTCCTTACGGCCTCCATGCAGGCCGCTCTCCTCCTTTTTTCAGCTGGGCTTGGGACTGGACGTGAAGCAACTCATCTTTCTAAATGTCTGCCATTTCAAATGTCGACGGCACGTGACATGCCTACCACGTTTGTAACGGTTAACGGGGAATCAGTATTCGATTCCGGACAGGGAGTATGAGAAACGGCTACCACGTCCAATGAAGGCAGCAGACACGCAGCTTATGCACTCCCAGCTCGGGGAGGTAGTGACAAAAAAAAAAAAAAAAAAAAAACGGAACTCTTTAGAGGCCTCGTAATTGGAATGAGTTCACTTTAAAACCTTTAACGAGGATCTTATTGAGGGAAAGTCTGGTGCCAGCAGCCGCGGTAATTCCAGCTCCAATAGCGTATATTACAGGTGTTGCAGTTAAAAAAGCTCGTAGTTGGATCTCAGGGGCAGGCAGCGGTCGGGCTCGTGCCTATTCATTGCTCGTTGTCTTCTGCGCTACCGTCTGCCGGCTTTCTCCCGCAGGTGCTCTTCTCTGAAAATTAGAGTGTTCAAAGAAGGCCCCGGCTGTCTGAATAATGCCATATAGTATAATGAAATAGTACCTTGGTTCTATTTTGTTGGTTTTCGGAACTGGAGGAAATGATTAACAGGGGGGGGGGGGGGGGGGGGGGGGGGGGGGGGGGGGGGGGGGGGGGGGGGGGGTGAGAAGAGGGAAATTCGAATTACGGCGTCAGAGGTGAAATTCTTGGATCGCCGCAAGACGAGTTACGACGATGAATTTGTCAAGAATGTTTTCACTACTCACGAACGAAAGTCAGAGGCGCGAAGGCGATCAGATACCGTCTTAGTTCTGACCATGAACGAAGCCGACTAGCAAGCCACAGTAGTTGCTTCGATGATTCTGCAACCAGCTTCCGGGAAACCAAAGTTTCTGGGTTCTGGGAAAAGTACTGTTGCAAAGCTGAAACTTAAAGACATTAACATGACCCCCTTTCAGGGTAGTGGAACATCCTACTCGTGGCAATGCACACACATTATTGTGTGAGATGTGACCTCCACCAGCTGCGCCCGGTTAGTTGGGGAAGTTCTCTGGGGTTGCAAGAAAGCCCAAAACGGTACCCTCCAATAGCCGCAAGGGAAAAAAGTGAATAATTCGAAACACTGGGGATCGGAAACAACAACAACAACAACAACAACAACAACAACAACAACAACAACAACAACAACAACAACAACAACAACAACAACAACAACAACAACAACAAAGAAGTTGCATTTGTTCTCACGTTATATTAAAAAAAAACTCTTTATTTTCTGTCCGATTCAAATCTACAAGTCTTTCTTTGCTATAATGTTTGGTCGTCTGGCGTTAATTGTACGGTGGTGACATCTGTTTGTGATGGCCTGGGGGTTTGGATACGACAATTTCTTTGGTAAAATTTCTTGTTTCGAGCGAAAGAGTTGGACAGATTTGTTCACTTGCGATCTTGAATTGTTGAGGGAAAGCTGCAGAGATCTCATGAATTTTACAAGCATGAAAGTTCACAACGATTCTTGTAAATATACACGGGACTTACTTGTTCATTTTACGATTCTAGAATGACAACATATTTGTCTGCACACTGATCTAAACTTCAGACTGGAAAAAATGTAAATTAAAAAGCTAACTGCGCCATTGATAGTCTCCATGGTATAGGTTAAAACTATAACTAACGTTACCACATTTTGGTATCTACCTGAATCATGGAAGCTGAATTCAGGAAAGTAATACTCTATAATTGTAGCGCCAAGGTGCGTCCATTTGGGAAAATTACATAAAATAAAGATCACATCTACAGCAATAATTGTTTTTGCCAGTCTTGCATCTTTGCTCGTTAATATATTATTAGACGCTGTTGATTTCTTCTCGAAGGTTTTGTCTGTACTGAACGATGGATGCGCATATGGAGAAGCTGATCCATTTGACTGTCGAAATGTATTTGATGTTTTGATCGGGAACACGT